>SNQJ01S0009485.1:12773-23483 GCA_010110895.2 Picea sitchensis | reverse complement strand
ATTTAAAACCCTCTTTATGAATGAACCTGATAATATATTGGTCAACAAGGTGAATCCCCCATGACTAAAGTATACTCTATACCTAAATCCTGGATAAAAACTTCAAACATTTTCATGTCATAACATATTACTATTAGGCTTTAACATACCTCATAGGAAATTTAAATAGTAAAAACAGACAACATAATTCAGGAAACCACACCACGAAATTTAGGAAAGCTTGCACCATAACTTACAACACTACAAGAAATCGCATAGTAGAATGGTGTAGACAAGCATACCTGGAAAACGTTGGTGTGAGAAAATGACAAATGATAACACTTGCTCGTGAATTCTCACACTATTATTCACAATGTCAAGATGACCAAATGCTCACAAGATGCTTCATACCATTTCTCAAAATGCACTACTCGCAATGCTCCTCAATTCACCTCACTCATACATGACTCCTCAATGTGACTTAGTGCTCACTCAAATGTGACTACTCAATACACCTTGACCCTCCTCACACAAGGCTCATAATGCATTGCTCACATGACGACTCAGAATGCAACATGATGCCAAATGCCAAATGATGCCAATCAATGTCAAATTCCAAATAATGTGTATTCTTCGTGATGGGGTTGATATTCTATAGGTAGAAAATAGGGTTTTTAAAATCATTTTATGGTTTTTTTAGAGGGTGTCATGAGATTGGGTCCAAAACAATGAGAAAACATGCTAAAGATGCACCAATCTGTCACACAAGGAGCTTCTCCAAGCTCTCTATACCAAAAATTCCATTTAAAACGTTCCCAAGCTCCCTTTTCCTTGACTTTGAAGCTCTCAAAAAGATCCCAAGTTCTCAGACTAGTTCCCAACCAATTAAAAACATTTCATACCCATTCCAAGCTCCCAAAAATGTCAAAACAATGAGAACCTATTTTGGAGATGTTGGAAGTGACTCCTATGTAACTATAGTTAACACTCTAAACACATTGCTTAAACACAAAAGTTTGGAAAGAGGTGAATGACTCCATAGCCCAATGGAGCAATACTGCAACTTTTCTTTATGTTTTTCAGAGTTCATTTTTATGTTTTTAGGTTGATGTGCTTTTATTAAAGTTTCTCTAGAGCTCATAAGTTGAGAAGTTACCATTTACAGAATAAATATGGCAGAAATCCGAATGGATCTAAGGCACAGGTATGTCGAAGTTCTTGGAGTTTCACAGGGAGAAATCCATCCCCCATGGATCCTATGTTATCACCTCTTATGTTCTACAAAGTTTTATCTCTCGCCCCTTACTTCTTTATTACAAATGTTTTGTATATGTTATAAATCCTTGTCATATTTTGTTAAAGGTTCAAAATCTTTATCATGGGGGTCAAAATAATGTTATGTTGTTAGGAATGAGAGATATTTAGTCTTGTAAGAGGGGATAGGAGGAGTTATTCACATGTTTATAATGACTATCTCATAATTAACAGAGTTTGAAAACTATTTTTTCAAGTCAATTCCATCCAAAAATGCCAAAATACATCTTTTTCAGGCTGCTACAGGAAGTTCTCGCAGCTCTCCACATAGGAAATATGCAGGCGCTACAGGAACACATGTAGCAGCCTATTTTTCAACAAATGACACGATGATGATTTTTTTGTGATGGTTGATGGTGAAACATGATAATGACACTATTCCACACCCTAAAATACACATAAGACACCTTTTTTTATCTTCAAAAAAACATTTTGGAGAAGCCTTGTATGAAAAGGGAGAAAACAGAAAACAAAGGATTTTCTGGAAATAATTGTTTTTGTAGTCAAGTTCAAACTCAGTCTCTGACCAAATGGAGAGGAATTTGTGAAAAACCAAAAGAGGATTTTATTAAACACGATCTCATATACAAAAGTCTCTCTCAGGTTTTACACAAGTGTCATTGTTTTGGAGATACAAGCAGATCTTTACAACTCATTGTTAAGATTTGAAAATACAAGAATTTTCCTGTTTTAGTCATCATCGTTGGGCACAGATTATAGGGATATGGAGAGGTATTTTGAAAAACGGAAAGAGATTTTTCTAAAAAAAAATATCATATACGAAAACCACCCTCATTTTTCACACAGCTGTCATGGTCTGGGATATACACGCAGAGATTTACAACTCATTTTTCAGATTTGAAAATATAGGAATTTTCCTGTTTTAGTCATCATCTTTGGGAACATATTACGAGGATATGGAGAGATATTTTGAAAATCTGAAAGAGGTTTTTCTCAAGAATAATATCATACACAAAAATCACCCTCATGTTTTATACATGTGTCATGGTTTGGGAGATACAAGTCAATCTTTACAGCTCATTTTTTAGTGTTGTGAAATGGGATAGTTAGCCCTTAGTTCGATTCCACACATGCCAAGAGGAGATGTCAAGTCAAGAGGACACCTGGATCTTCAAGGAGGATTTGTTTTCTATACATACTCAAATATTTGATCTGATTTGAATGTATTTCATGCTCTAAATTTCAAACCCTAGATTTTAGGTATGGGACTGATTTTCCAGATTTTTTGTAATCTTGTTGATTTGACTAAGTGAAAATTCGACCCTAGGAGGATCTAGTTGTTACCTCATAGATCTATAAATCTCATGTAAAATCATATGTAAAGAGGGGGGGGAAAGAGTCCATGGGACTATTTTTTGTACTCTCTGGTTTTAATTGCAAATATTTTAGAGTTCTTGAGCTCATTTGATTTATGTAAAGACTTCAACAAAGAATAAAATCATTGGTTAGTGTGTTCCTTCATTCATGTGCTCCATATTCATTATTCTTTCTTGAGCATTTTTACATTGGTATATGGTATATGACTGTGTTTATTGTGCTGAAAAGGTTGTCTCAAAGGATTTGATGTAATCTTTACCACAATGATGCTTAAACACATAAATCTAATTTAGAAAGGATTTCTAAGTTAAGATTTGTTATTCTATTGCATATGATCATTAAATACTAGGTTGATCTTTAGTGGGATTATCAGTTCTATGTATCTTTCTTCTTCCAAACCTAACCATCTAAACCTATATCACTAGCCACAAAGTTTTGCTTTCCTGACTTGCTGCACATATGCAAGTGACCTCAATAACCCAAAACTTAAACCATATTGAGATCAAGAGTGTCATCCTTCCACCTGCAATCCTTAACCACTATTGAGAATTTGAAACAAGATGTGCTAGGCTTGTTCCTAAGGTAGTCTAGGAACAACTTCTAGCGCTAGCAAGGCCCACACTCGCCCCACCGACCAATTATTTATCACCAATACCCGACTGAAACCTATAAATATTTGGACACATTGGTGTTTTGGGTCAGTATGACATGTCATACTGACGTCACTCCAATTGGTATCTCTTAAATGAGACCCATGAAAATCTAAGGTGGAGGTCATCCCTAGGCTATCCACTGATAAACGACCCATATTGTCCCTCATACTCTTCCATTGGGGTGTCTCCACTTTGACATCCAAGGTTACTCTGACTAGGGGATTCTAATAACACTCCTCTCACGATCTATGGGTGTGATCGTATCATCATGCCAAATCCAATGATCACGATGGAACTAGGTATTATATGCCCGTAGTATCCAACCACATCCACCACAACAAATCTAATGATTTGCAATCTTTAGTTGATACCTTCTGATAGATCAATGGTCCTCGTTGATTCGAGGTATACCCTCTGCAAGAAACATAACCTACTCCAATAGAGGGTTAGGATATCTCCATGTCACCAGATCGATGGTTGAGACTACGCCTCACCCTAGTTCAAATGGAGGGCCCAGATCTAACTATTGTTCCATATCAATGGTCACGATCTTTGAAGAAAAACTAGATCCTTTACATAGGCTTGACAGTCTAATCTAGGAATTATTCAATTTCACGGGGTTTCACTTAATCTTTTCAAGTCTTAGGAAGTTTTAGAAGTCCTCTCCAGGTCCAAATCACTCCTCTTCATGCGTAGGACACCTTTGATTTGTTTCATTCTGAAAAATCCATTTGTCACACGAAACAAAAATATTGTGGCACACAATTATATGAATATAAGCACTACGACATACATGTGGTTTGTGTGTGTGTGTGTGTGTGTAACTAAAATTGTGTGCATGGTTCGTAAGGTTACCATTTAATTCCTTTAACTAGAGCCAATACAAGGGCTCAAGGATTCACATGCACAAGAATGCCCATAATCATATGATTCTTAATTGCTAGAATGCACAACATACAAGTGATCCACCAATATAATCGTAAAATAAATCATGCACATCCTGGGGACAATTACAGGAATTCAGTCATAAATTACATTCACTACAAAGAGTTCAGAAATACTTATTTCTTACGGTTGATAACCAACCAACTAACTATGGGTGTTTTCCTTTCCACCCAACCATAGGCTCAGATGCATTCATTCTTATCACTTTGGGCACTCTCGTGCTAGGCCATGATACCACTAGGGAATCTCTCTCAGGTTCTTTGTGAGATTTGAAGGTCACTCTCCTTCACTCTACTCTTTGTAGCGATTTTCCTTACACCAACCTAGCCCAAGATTCTTTGATGTTTATTAGATACCTTCCTAGCATCAAGCTCCCAACCCTCTTAGCTCAGGTCGAGTTTCTTGGTTCTCTGATCCAATATTCATAGCTCAAGCTATTTTCTATCACTATTTGTTTCACAGCGTATCCCATCTTCTTACCAATATGAACTCTCTCAAGTTCTCTCTCTGTCTTTCTATATTCCCTCATGTGCTTTTCTTGCATGCATGACTTGGGAAGGTTCTCGGCCTATCCTTTTGTTTCTTCTATCAAAAGGAAACTCGTGGGTAAATCACAGGGACCCATGGTGATATTTCTTATTTTCCTCTAGATGACAGCTTCTTGTCCCTTATGGAAACCCTCCATAACTCAATTCATTAGGGTGGTTGGTTGTTCAACTACCAGCCTCCCTCATGACCTGATTTGTCTCGAGATCGTGGCTAAGGGAGTTAATATGAATAAGGCTTGGGGTCCATTATTTTCATAGGGCCTCCTCTCATTCCTCTAATGATATCATGGTTAGTACTGTAAGGCTTCACCCCATAGTCAATTTTTTTCATTTACAATTAAACAATAATACATTTACAATCTTTACATGCCTTTGTATGGAAATCACAAATCGTGATTAATTACATATACTCAGGGTTTAGAGAGGGGGTTTTACATAGGGACCTTCTAACCCTCTTATGATGTAGGAGATACAATTCATTATTTGCCTTTCCTATGGTACTTTTATGCTACAAGTTCCCTAGTAAGAGTGAATTTTCTTCATATAACAAGGATTTCTATGACTTCCTATTGTTTTTCCTTTGAGATATTTGACTTCTTTCCATAATTGCTTGACTAGATAATGGGGGAAGAGGCACCATCCCTCACTTTAAATAGATTGGATATCCCTCTAATATCCCTATCAAACAATATGTGGTTAAGTATCTCCTTCAAATCCCAAAGAGATAAAATGTAACACACCCAACCCCCTAAGTGGCTTTTAAGGGATGGGGTATTAAATGTTTTCTTTTTCTAAACCATATTACTTCCTCCCTTTCATAGCTCTATCATATTCTACTTGTCAAGATATTTCCAACTACAACACATTTTCCCTAAACAAAGCTCTAGAATGGAAGTTGTGACCTTCCCAAGTTCTCAAGTTTACATAGGCAAGATCTCTCTTACTATGACGTGGTATCCACACAGTATCTCATTGTCCACTCAAACTGATGTGGAGACACCCTAGATCTAGCGTGGCACTAGCCTAGCCTACCAGAGTGGAACCCCATTCCACAGAGACCCAAAACCATCATCGCTTGGTCCTTCTCCTTGTGCACTTTACACATACCTTTGAAAAATATGGTATCAAGAAATATTCCCTCTTGATTCCATCCATTCAGAGTTTGAGCAGCTTGCGTAGTCTCACTATATTGAACCAAAGGTAACAAGTAATATTATTTTTTCCTCGATGGATGATCTTGATGCACTCAATATCTCTCGACTGATGGTTAAGATGCATTCATCACCTAAGGTTTACCTGTCCTAATGGACCCCAATCAACTCGTCAACATGTTAATGATCAACATATGTCGTCCTAAGGGCATCCTAGTTGCCTTGCTGGAAAGCCACATCATTCATGACGTCAATACTTCATCTTTGGACACGACATATGGCTCACTATCCAGTAGACACATGGGCCCATTATGATTCACGATGTCACCATAAGGTCCATTGGCTCACTCAGCTAGAGGATGATATTTGTCCATTTCCCATAAGATGATTTAGGGTACTTAAATAAATACCTTCCTAAAATACCTCTCCTTGGTATTTATTTATTAAATCCTCATTAGGGATAATTAATTATTTACCCCCGTAAACACATATTTACTTAGTCCAAAAATTTACTTAAGTACCATTTTTGTAATGATTAACTCATAAGCCAATTACTTATATTATAACATAAGTTATATTATGTTCTAATATAATTAAATTATACTGTAATATACTTAAGCTTATAATTTTGATTAATTTATATAATTCACTACCCCCACGGCACAAAACCCCATATCGAATTTCATGTAATTTAATATATATATATATATATATATATTGGGAAAATAAAGGAAAGGAAATAAAACATATTTAATAATTTTGTATTATCCCAAATAATCCCATCTTCCTTCATGTGCAACATTATGTTTTTACAACCTTATATATTTCAACTAAAGTATGTAGAACTCTTCAGAGTCATACTCCAATTCTTCAGAGATTGTACTCCAAACCTAGTTATTACTCCGAACACTCCAAATTCAAATCCAAAAGTGGTCAGCGCCAAAAGGTTTGGGAACTCACGCCAATTTATTTTGTATTAAAGGTTATATCAACCCTGGCCACTATTTAATACATATTATTTCAGGTAAACAAAACCTCCTTTACGTGAAGTATTAAATGTTTATAATATTATATTGTTTGAATTATTAAATTAAAACTTTTCGGAGTGGTATTCCAGACTCTTCAGAGTCACACTTTTAACTCTTCATAATTAACTCTAAAATCATTCAACTTAAACAAAGGGTGCATTGATTTATTATGTGCATTAATTATTATTTTAACTATGGCTTGAAATGTGTGCATTCCTCTCATCACTCTAACCGCCAATCACAAGAGGATAGGGTTTTATATTATAATATATATTTAACTTTATGACATATATTCCATCACACTATGAAGTCCTCGGAGAAAAGTTGTGTGTACTCTCTTTGTTTCTCCGATGACCAATCATGAGAAGGCAAGGGTAAATATTATATTATATTTAACTTCATAACGTTCATGTCATCACTCCGATGTATTCAGACGTTTCTTAAATTCTCATGTCTCAAACCTCTGAATGGAATTCACTCTTCAGATGTTTGCACTCCCCTCATCACTCTGATGACCAATCATGAAGGAGAACATATTATATTATAATTTACTTAAAATCTCCTATGCTTAGGGCATCGTTCCAACAACACTGAACTCCATACAATCATGTCATTCGTTTTACTCTGAATGATCAACTTTGAGATCCAATAACAAGCGAGAATAAGTTTATGTTTTAATATTGTATTGTTTATACTCCATTGGCCATCGCACTATGAACTTTGGCTCTCTTCTTTGTGTTCCGACGGGATGAAAAATATAGTAAAAATAAATATGTATTTATTCACATATTCCAGTGTTGAGAAATTATGTGGATTTATAAACTCAAGATATTTAAACGTTGTTAAATGGAAATACTCCATTAATAAAATTTCTTCAAGAGCACGGAATTGTCTAAGAAAAGTGTGAATTTCATAAGTAGGAAATTTTAGTGCAGTTAAAAACTTTTACACGGAAGGGAGAGATTCCCAATCTCCATTACTCGCACACCAGGATAAGAATTTATAGTTTGTAAATATAATAATTTGCAACCTTATAATTCAAATATTAGATTATTTATATGGTAAATTAGGAATTTTACCAATATTTACCAGAATTTACCATTTTCTCAACTTTGCCCAAAAAACATAGAATTCACACATTTTCATTTATAAATTTATGTGTGTCTTGGAAGTAAAAATCCTCCGTGGTAAAACTTTGTTTTTACCAAAATTTACCAACTTCCTAATTACAAGAATTTCTTTAATAATTTTTAGGTATTAACTATTATTCCCAATTATTTCCATATGGACATCAATTTTACTATGTAAGTCCAAGTAAAATTGATTTCTTACCAAATTCAAAGGGAATTTAGCTATCCACAATACATCAAATTCTAAATTTAATTTTCATTTCAAATTTAGAAACTTAATTTTCATTGCATGTTCCTTTCCTAATGTTTATTTGTATAAACACTTTGCCTCTTCTCTAATGTGTGACTTGTTCTCTTATTGTCAAAGAGGGATCTGCTCCTCCTTCAAGTTCTAATTCTGGTACACTTTCTGGACCAACAGAGAGGGAAAAGTTGTATGCTCGACCTTCAAATTCCTCATAGAAATTTGCACTTTCATAATTACCAAGCTGAATTGGGATGATTATAGTGGATTGTGATGCAAGAGCATCACTCCTACTCAACAATGTGTTAGCAATCAGTGCAACAACACAAGGAGGGAGCAGATCCTGAGGAGAGAGAAGCTCTAGGATTCTCATTTTGTTTTAAATTTATCATTTAATGTAATAAAGTTTGTAAGGATCGAGGGAGAGAGAGCCATTCTATTGTGTAAGGATAAGTGTAAATTTCATTTAATGGGCCGTATTTTGTATAGATCCTGAGCATCGCCTCAAATATGAAGATTGTAAATGAATATTTAATGTAATAAGTGTTAGCGGTAGGATGCTTTAATTATGATATCAAAGAACTAGGATTCTCTAGAGGGAAGGCTCGAGAATACCCCTCATGTATAAATAGATCTAATCTATGCCAAAATGAAGTTTTTGTTGTTGTTGCTAGACATTGTTAGTTGTTGTAAACGTTGAAAGAAGCTATTGAGAGCTATGTAAAACCTTGTAAATGTTTTACAAAAGGAATACATAAGAACAAAGGATTGCTTTCATATTTCTGAGCTTTCTAGTCTCTGAGTAACTGGGTAAATGTTGTGATATTTATCTTTTTGTTTTATGTGTGTGCATGCATCTTAATGGCTTGTTGAATGAATCCTTGATGTTTGTTTAAGTTTCAATTGTTTCTCTTCTAAAAACTCGGTCCAAGGAGTGCACAATGCTCATGCAATGAGTGTGGGGGGTGAACTGTTACAGGTTCAGAATCTCAGGAGAGATTGCGTAAGTTTACGCAGAGCGAGTGCAAGGAGTACACCTATACTCATGGGAGTATTAAATATCAGAGAGGATATTAGTGAAAAGTGTGCATAGAATCAACACTTTGTTAAGTGTTGAAGAAGCTCAGAGGAGAGATAGTGAAAGAGTGCACATATCCTATGCAAGGAGTGCAAAAGGAGAGAACATTATTGTAAAGCGAGTGCAAGGCGTGAGCCAAATTCTAAGTTCTTCAAGTGAAGAAGCTTGAGGAAGAGAAAAATATCTTTGTTTCAAGGTGGATAGACAAGATCTATTCGGGAGAAGATAGAACTCCCTCACAGTCATTGGATCTAGGTAAGAAGTGTGAGCGTTAAATCCTTGAGTCCTTTGCACTTTGTTGCTTCGACAGTTTTTGTGTGTTTGTTGCAAAGGTGGAAAATTATCCGAAGTCCCAAAGTTCGAAGTAAACCTGGGTCGTTGGTTGACGGGGACACATGTCCATAGATTAACGAGTATCTGGAAGTCTAGATATCTGGGGGATTGTGAGTCAAAGTTACTTTGGCATGAAAAGGCTGAAGTCTCAAAGCCCAGAGGAAATCCATCCCGTTCATTATCAAAGACACATGGCCTGTGGATCCCTACCCTTCGCCACTCCGGCATTCGACGATTCAGGAAACAATGTGTGTTGAAGTCTCATAACTCCCAAATCCTAGAGTTTTGGAGTATATTGTAGTCGTTGGCTATTGGGGAAGCATGGATCATCGATCCTTGAACCTCTTGGAATTTGCCAATTCGGCATTCGAAAGATTTGTAAGTTGTTACATTTAGAACTGATGAAGCCTAAAGTGTCGAAGTGCTAGTCTGGTAATTCACCAGTTTGGATTTTGAAGGTTTTGGAAGGTGTTGAGGTAAGGACTCCCAAATCCCGAAGCTCCAAAGGGTCGAAGTTGCCACTTTTGAAATTTTAAGCCCCAGGTTTTGGCCCAAGGTCACGTGAAGACTCCGCTGGATTAAGGAGACCCTCGTGAACATGCATTTTCATGTAGGTAAGGAATAAAAGGCGTGTGGTAAAGGATTATGAGGGTTATGTGGGGACCCGAGAGCCACTTCGGTTCCTGTGTAAATCAATCCTATACCAGGAGGTCGGGTGAGCCCCCGAAGGAGGGGAGGGGCTTTGCATTAGCTTGAATTTACTAACACTTGCGAATTAGTTCATATAGACTAATACAGGTGATCAGCCAACATTTTGTTTCAAATTTGGTTTAGCACCCATTATTAACAACATTTTTTTTCGTAGATAGGGGAAGGCAGGAAACTAATGACAGAATATGATTTCCAAAACTTTACTTCAGATTTCCTAGCTAGTCAGAAAATCATAGTCACAAATTTCATAATTTAAAT
>SNQJ01S0009484.1:130087-152281 GCA_010110895.2 Picea sitchensis | reverse complement strand
CAATAAGTGTGTTTTGCAGATGGCATGTGTTGTTCAAAAGAAATCGGAGATTGTATTTGCACATGTAGTTTTCCAATTCTTTTGTTCTGCCAATATTTTGTAGCATAACAATATTGAAGTCTCCTACAAGTACAATGGGTCTGTTCATATGGAAATGGGCCAATGCATTGGAAATTACATGCACTATGTTGGAGAATGCTACATGGGGAGCAACATACAGATTCAATATTGCAACTTCTGTTCCATGGGAAAAAAAAATTGCAAGCACCAGTTCAACATTCTTTTCTTCGATATGTATATGGTCCAAAATCGATACATGTTTTTTCACCAGTATCATTACCCCATGTGTAATGTAACTTGATATGCAATTGTGATTTGGGAATTGTTTGTTATGCATGCATAATTCCATGTGTGTTTCTTGCAAGCACAGAATATCGGATTGCATTATATCATAGTGATTCAGTATATCATCCATGTGTGCATTTAAGTTGTGTGTGTTAAGCGAGAGAACTAATACAGATGAATTTGTTTGTATGGATTGGTAATCATAATTCAGTTGCCATTTTGTGGTGGTCCTCGATCGTTCCATTTCAATATCAACTTTTTGTTTCAATTTGAAGTTATCTTTTGTGAGAGGACTTAGTAAATACAAGGAGTCTATGCTTCTGACATGGGACAATGCTGTGTATACAAGTCCATGTATCTGAATTCTAGCAGGCTGAAATGCAACATTATCAAGTGTTTGTCCTTGTGATCTGTTGACTGTACGTGCACATGCAAGTTTAATCGAAAATGGTTTTCAAATCTTCAGTCGACATGTCTTTGTTGATGTTGATGTTGGCTTCAATATTCGCAAAATAGGTGTCTAATCGCTTCCAGTGTTTAAATTATATAGATAAGACAACTTACTTGCTTGTCGCTTGCCTATATGCGGTTCATGGAACTTAATCCAAAGGACATCCACTTTTTTTGTCTTGGTATAGCCTTTTAGTATTCCATCTGCACCATTCACCAAGCCATCCTGTGAATCATAGTTGCAGGAATATATTTAACCAACATTTCTAATTTGAGGACAAGTTGCAAAGGTAAAGTGACTGAATGTTCATGACGTGGTACATTTCCATGGTTGTCTTCTTCCAGGTCAATGGAATTGATGATGATATCATCGCGAGGCATGAGCGACAACATGTGGTTGTTATGCTTTGCAACATCCTTATTTATGTAGAATAGGTAAGGGAACATTGGGTCTATTGGTGCAGGCCGTAAGCACCTAAAATTGATATAGGTCAAGTCATCATGTGTTTAGTTGTTTGTGTGCATTCTATTCATAATTGCAATGAATGTTTCATCTGTTTGGCGCATTGTAGTATGAAACTCAAAGCATTTAATATTGTCTCTCCAGAATTCATGGGTGACTGTTTCCATGTTAACGATGGGTTGTTCAAATATCAAAGAATCTTGGATGGGTTGTGCCTGGTAAAGATCCCCACAGAATATCACGTCAATGTTTCCAAAGTATTTCGTCTACACATGTTTTATGCTTCTTAGTCGGTTGTTAATGGAATACAAGAACCGACTCCCAATCAAAGATGATTCATCTATAAAGACAATTTGGAGTTCCTCATAAAGCTTAGACAATGTATCCAACATTTCCTTTCTAAGTGGAAGAAATTGTGACTTGTTAAAAGGCATTAAAAATGCATAGTGGACTGTTGTTCCACCAGCATTGTATGCAACTTTTCCTGTGTATGCAACTATTAGGCCCTTTGGTTTCATAGGATCAAAGGAATTGTTTGAATCATAGATTCGTATAAGAATTTGGAACAATGCTTTCACTGTGAATGTCTTGCATGTTCCTACTCCACCTGTAAGGAACACGTGCACAGGATTGTTCATGTTCAAGCATTTTTTAAGAGAAATGTCCTTTACAATTGTTTGTTGTTCGTGATTCAACAGACATCTTATTATGTGGTATTCATTATTTTCAATTAGGAAAGGATGTTTTGTAACTTGAAAACCAAGATTGCTACGTTTTTCACTTCCAACCACTGGAGGACGAGGAAAATCCCCTTGTAAGTCATAGGACTCGGAAGGAGTTCTGATTGTTTTTGGGTTTCTGAATGTGTCATCATGATCGGTTTTCTAGTTCATTAAGTGCAACTTCTAGATCACCCCATGTTGGATTAACATTGTAGGTAAATCTAGCTTCATTAATGTGCATTATAGTTTCAAATGCAACATACACAGGCTCCCATGTAGAGAAGTTATGTATTAATGTCTCTTTTTTTTCATCGAACGAAACGTACAACAACAATTTTTCTCTACAATAGTTTTCATAGTCACAATGTTTATTGTATTTGACAAACTGTATGACAGAGGGTTTTTTTCTTTTTGATATAGGTGCACCACTTTTTTTGTAATGCGATACGAATTTTGTTAAGCAGATATGCCTAATAGGAGATGGACGTTGGACATAATAATCAATAATAGAGCAACATATGATGTCCTCTGAATTGTCAGGCTCTTGTTGCAGAAAAACCGGTGGTTTAAGCACAAATGTGTGTTTTTCAAGTGGAGATGTGTTTATGAAGACACATTTTCTTGAACTACAAGTGAGGGGCAAGGCAAGTGCAATGTGAACTACTTGCTAAGCAGACATTTGTTGAATATTAAGTAACGTATTGCCAAGTGTGTGTATCATTTGTATGACATCAATATGACTTCTTTCATGTTCTTTGTGTATTCTTCTGAATGCACTTGTCATAGATTTGTCAATCTTCATCATATACGAGGTACAATACGACGTTGCAGCATATGCATTCAGCATGTACTGTGCATCTGTATTTTCTTTCCACATAACTGGCATGTCCTTGGAGAAACTGTTGTTCCAAATATGGGAGAGTTTTCGTTTAAGGAAAAGTGTTGGTTTCCTAAGTGTACATTGTATGGCTTGGATGTACTCATCTTCTGATAGATTTACCTGTGTCAAGAAGGCATCAAAGCTCATCATTTCATCAAATCCTCCTTGTTCTAGAAATGTGAACAAGGATTTAGATTTCTCAACAACAACATTGTCCTCTAGACTAACTGGCTCTATGATTCTTGTAGCTCTCATTGGCGGCACGGGAAAGTTGTATCTGCAATGCGAGTTTTTTCATTTTCTACAATTTCTTATATGGTAATGTCTATGGACTTTCGCAAGTTCTGGATCCAAATGATTTGTGTTGCATGTTATGTATTTATCCACAAATTGTTCAATATCTGAATTGTTATCAGCTCCATAGACTGGTGCACCCTCTATCCACAACAGTGTGTGGTCATGTTCATTTCCCCTATTCTAGAATTCAGTCACAAAAAAGTAGTTCGATATTTTTTTGAAAAACATTTCATTATGGCATATCAATTGTCTCAAAGCATTTATTCTATGTCTATAGTAGTGAGTACATGTCACCGAGTCTTTTCTTATGAGGTAGTGAATGTCGTTATTTTCCAATGTATCGGTTTCTTTTTTACGTTTCCTGTTCCTATGCAGATCAGATACGGCAACCACCAATGGATCTCAACAATGCTCTACACTTGTAAATGTGACAAAAAATGTTGGCAGGCCCAATTGCCAGATCATTGCAAAAAAAATAAAAATTGTTTGTTGCAAATAGTCAGGAGAGGTGCGGATGTTTTTGAAATCTATGTATCCAATATTAGATTTCACAATTTTTTCTAGGTTTACTTTGTACTTCACATCCTTGACGAACAAATTTCTTCCTTGTAACTGGCCTTTTCTTATTCGAACCCACATGCAGGACAAAACTTGCTCTATTATTATGTGCATTGTTTTGAAAAACAAATTTGTTATGTGACAGGAGAAGTAACTGCTTGAATGTAGCAGCTCCCATCGGACTATTTTATGATAACTGAATCATTCTGTAATATCAGTGCCCTGTGGATCTCCATAGAAGAGTGTTGGAAAGTTCATTTCCTCAGCAAATTTGTCCTTGAATATTCCAAGTGGACGCTGCCCCTCAGTAGGTGCAATTTCGACAATTTTGTCTTGCAAGTCATGAATGCACTGTGAATTAGTGAATCCATGCACCAATGTTTCAACATGTGTTTCATTCTCCGATTCATCACTTGCATCAAAATCACTAGGATTTTCAAGAGTGTCTGCAGAGTTGCCATGTTCTTCTGCAAGAACACTGTTCCAGTTGGCATTTATACAAATGTTCTCTGCTTTGTACAGGGCCCTGGAACATAATTCCTTTAATTCTTTCATAACAACATGCACACGCACTTTGTCTGTCTGATAGGCATTTTTTTATCGCAAGCGTCTTTTCAGAGCCACAACGATTGTAATTGTATTGTTAATGAATTGTGGTAATGCTTTTTGTACAACATCTAGCTGAACAGGCACATTAATGATTGATCCTATCAAGCCCATTTAGGGTCATTTATAGCCCCAAGGTCTGATTTGAGAAAATGCAATTTGTAGAGACACGAGTCTCTCCTCAAGTTTCGTAAGTGAACTTACATCTGCTAGTGATGTATTACATCTTGTTCGGTCAGGGGTTGCAAATTGTGGCAGTTTTCCATTTTCAAATGATCGTTTGCATGGAAGACAAACTTTCCCACTGGAAAATGGTTTATCGTGCACTATCAAGCGAAGGTATTCTACTTGCAAATCAGGCATGAAAGACTTACTATTTTTTGAAAAATTCAATTGTTCACAAATTGCACATGCAATGGAAGGAGTGTCTTTCATTTGTTTCATGTAGTTTTGTCTTGCATTTTTCTTTCACAGGGAAGTATTGGCAGAAATTGTTTCCTGGTTTTCATTTCTACTACTGCATGGTGTTCCTTGTAGATCACGAACTAGCACAGTTGCATCACCATTCTGGGATATGTGATCGCACATGTTTATGTTTTGTTCTGCACGAACAAATTTCTTTACATTGTGATATGTGAGTTTCTCTCTAAAAGGAAGTGTAGCAATGAATTTTTTTCTCTCGCGTGTGACCTTTTTCAAGTTGGGGTAACTTAATCTATGTTTCTTTCCCAAGGGCGGAATGAGTCGATGGAAACTGGGATGAATTTCACTCTCACCCAAGTTCTGAGAAACTACTTTATGTTTTTTTTTCAAGGCCTCTATGACCTTATCAAAAGTTGGATGAATTTGGCGAATAATTTTTTTCAAATTGTGATAACTTACTCTATGTTTTTTGTTTAAGAGGTCTATGGCCTCATCACAACTGTCATGAATTTTACGCATGTTTTTTTTGTTCAAGCCCTATCTGGCCATATCGCAACTGGGAGGAGTTTCATTTTCACTAAAAGGCATTCCAGATGTCGTTTGGGCGGCATGGACAACCAACCCTAAATTACCGATATGTGCAAGCAAAGGTTCACAATGGATATGTGTTGTATCTATTTTCAACGAGAGGTTTCCAATTGTTCGATCGTAATTTGAATCAATAACCCAGGAATGGACACTGGCATTTGGCAAGGGCGACCACACCTAGATATTCACCCTGAATATCATAGACAACCATTGCAAACAGAATATGCAACCCTCCATATTCCCTTTTTCATATGGAAGCGCCATGTTCACAAGGTATTCCTGCCAACTTCCAACTGCCGACATATTTTCTACGAGATATGGGCAAAGTTGTTGATGCAAGAACCTAAAATCCTATTGGTTGTCGCCTATAATTGCATTGCAAAAGGATTGTACAGTGTGAAGTCGCAGCAACTGAACATCGAATTCTATTGCCACCAAACAACAAATTGCATTGAATAGACTATCCCCACAGCTAGACACAACGTTTGTTTCTAGCTGTAAACCATGGCAATCTATGCCATGCAAAATCTATTTCCATTTTGATTGAAGGTCTTTGCAAATAACGGAAAAGTAGATACGAGGACCTTCTATATTTCATATGGACATTTTCCTATATAGTAGTGGTTCATAATGGCCACTGAGGGCATTGGCATCATGGAACAAGATGCAATATGGATTGTCAGATGCAGTTTTGTTGAATAGTAGATAGCTTGTTTTTCTTGTCAATGACCAAATGCCAACTGATATATTCAACCAGTTAGACAACCACCGTATGCAAAATGTATCTCCCCAAAATCCCCTCTCATGCGCAAGCAGAACTGGAGATGCAAACAATCGCATCTTTGAAAATTACGTACTCACATCATGTATTCCATGCAACCGCCGAAAAAAATCAAATTCCAGATCGTATTCATAGGACTGCAAAGCCTCGGCATCACCATTTTTAAAAGAGGTCAAGAAATAATCTATCAATCCATTGCACAGCTCAATCGACAAATAGTGGAAATGCAATAGAACCTGGAATGTATCAAAAAGGCAATCCCCAACAGTATACGAGAATGCATCCAATCTAAAAAGCCCATTTCTATGCAAAACCACATCAATGTTGTCATGTATAATGGATTGTGTATCTATTTCGTATGACTCAACATCTATTACTTCTTTCATCTCTTCAACTGTCATTTTGAAGTTGTTTGCTACATACTTTCAGTTTCTATGAAAACAGAGAAAAGCAGGGGAAAAAAATAAAAGGTAGCAAAATAAAAAAGAAAAGCAAAATAGGGTACCAATCCCCGTATGTATATTTCAACCTTCTTCTTCTCAACTTGAATCCCCCTTAGTCCCCATAACAGATGAGAAGAAAACACAGAAATAAATAAAACAATAACTTTACTCAGCAGAAACAGAACATGTAGACGCAGTTTTACAACCCACAGAATAAAAGCATACCCTACATCTACACACTGCCCAATTATTCCCTCTTCTGACGGCTCCCAACTACTTTTCGTAAAGCCCTCTGCATTACAAGACGCATGGTTTCCAGGAATAGAAACTAAGAGCACAGACAAAGATGGTCTGCAACAGAATTTGAAGGCAGGGACTCGCACCATTGAAAAACAACAACAACAGGGAAGCTTACACATCAACAAAGGATGACAAGAGCTCAGCCCCAAAAACTGCATACTGCAACAACAGGTCCAACAGGTTGCAAAGTTGAAGAACAACAAACTAGTGAACAACCACGAAGAGCTTGAACTGCAAGTGCAGGACCTCAACTTTGCAAAGTTGAATCAAATAGGAACTAGAATCATGGAACGAACCAATGAACAAGGATCGAGCACTCGATCACCAATGTCGGCGATGAACAAAACTGTATTGCAACGCATCTGTACAACAATCATTTAACACTGCCAGAGCTGTTAGGTGAACAATTAAGACTATCAGGACCGTCGAAGGGCGAAGGCATGTGCAAGCATTTAAGAAAATATGCAGCGTGGCAGGTCTGTTCTCTCGAAGCACGCAACAATAAAGCAAAAATCACACATAGCAATATGGTAGAGAATGTTTTCTACCTAGAAGAAAATGCTAAGGGAAACATTCGAACTAATGTTAGCATTAATCCACCTTCAACCAATGCATAATAAAATATATGATTCAAAAAGACCATATACTACCAAATACTTTGGATATGCTGAGATATTTAACATTGGGAATAGCGAAGGCAGCAATAAGACCTCCAATCCATTGTCCAATCAGATCTTGACAAACATGATACTTTTTATTATATAAAAATCGATGTTTCCACTTCCCTTGTTCCAACAATAGACAATATGGAAATATTTCTAGTCAATGTACAATCTAATACCAGATCAACGATTTATCGATCACTATAATCCCTCTACGCCTATGGCAGGGACTAATAAAGTATATATCCTCACTTTAATAAAGTATATGAGAAACAATGACAAACAACATAACAAGTAGCCCATTTACTAAACAACATAACAATTAGCCCATTTACTAAGAAAATATCAATTTGTAATTCATAATGAAAATTGTTCTTTAATGATTTGTGTTCTCCGCTATTTAATTTAAGATATCATTTTTACTTATTTATTTTATTGCAAGTACGCATTTTATCATTATATAAATATCTTTTATTTTAATTATTATTTTTTTAAAGTTATTTTTAATTCATTATTATTATTTATTTTATTTATATCATTATTTATTTAATTTAAAATTATTTTATAATTTAAACATTTTTCATCTTAATTAATTTAATAATAAATTTAATATTTTTGTTAATATTATATTTTATAAAAATGTTAGATAATAAATTTAAACTTTAACTCTTTTATAATTTGTATTAAAATTTAAAGTTTAAAAATTATATTTTATTTTAAATTGATTCAATTTGTAAAAAAATTAACATGAATTGATTGAGAGGTTTTAAATAGATAACCAATAAAATATTTTACTTTTATGATTAGTTTTAATTAAAATTTGAAAATTAATCTTTATCAAATTTTAACATGAAATTGATCAATTTATATATGTTTTTTTAAAGACGTTGTTGGAGAGTCTTGAAACCTTCACTTCTAAATAATTATGTTATTTAGACATGGACAATTTCAATGTTTACACACAGATAATTAAAAAAAAAAATTTTATAAGATTTTAGTATTGTAATTAAAAGTAAAAAAAAAATTCAATATTTTTTTAATATTGAGCTTTATTTAGATGTTGATATCAAAAATAAACTTTAAAATCATTAAGACACAAAGAGTGGTTAACAAAAAAAACTTGATGTTATTATAATAAAAATACTCTTTAATAACTCAACATGTCACTTACAAAAATTAAATATAAATAGAAAGAATTACAATTATTCCTCTTAACTTATCTACATATTTAAGTTTTGAACAAAATACCTTCGTAACTATAAGCAAAACACTTTAAAAATTCTCTAACAAAAGCTCATTGAAAACACTTACTTGAAGGTATTCAATGTAACAGCTAAAATGCTTCAAAATTGCCAACGAAACATTTCACATTTTGTTAACAAAGGCTCACGAAAAACATTTCCAAACTAATAAGCGGTGAATTTTTTTCAGTCTACTTTAAAATGTTGAATTCATCCAAATTATGATAAGGATACTGATACATCCAAATGTTGGTTAAACTTCATAGTTTAAATGTTTTTTCATAGTTTTTAATTGTTTTTTCATAGTTTAAAAAACAATGTTTAAATGTTTAAATGTTTTTCATAGTTTAAATGTTTTGTGTTAAACTTCGAAATAATGGATACATCAAGTGGGAAGTTGTGTATGGGATATTCATATTACCTCATTTCGGAAAGAGTTCTGAGATATTTTTTTTTTCGTTTTTACAATATCTATAAGATAAGTCGATTGTATGTTCCTATCCCATAATACTAAGTGAAATTTTAAATTTCCAAATATAATAGTTTTTAAAGTATCTTGAAAACAAAGTATCAAAGCACATAATACTAAGTGAAATTTTAAATTTCCAAATATAATAGTTTTTAAAGTATCTTAAAAACAAAGTATCAAAGCATTTGTCCCAAAACAAAGCTAATTTGCTAACTTACAGTAGTTTAATCTTATAATAAATTCTCTTAAATTGCTTTAATCTTCCCATATATAAGGAGGTAGAATTCTCACGAATCCCCTGGTTTTTGATAATGCAAATTTATTTGAAAATTAAAATCCTTACTTTACTTAAAAGAAATCATAGTAAGACTTCAACCATATTATTAAAACTTTTACATAAAGTTTTTATAGATTATGACTAGAGAAAATCCTTTTCCTACAAGATTTCCTTACTCATGAACAACTAAGTTATAAAGCTCCAAGCAAACTTTCATCTAATTCTATATAGCTGCAGTGAAGCCATCATAGCATTTGTGTATTTTGAAAGGTTGTCTACTTCAATGGTAGACAGAGTGCAAGTTAGAAGTCTTTTTACGACAGAAGACCTGGTAAGCTAGTGCTTTTGGTTACTTTTAGTCGTTTTATTGTTTTTATGGGATATCAGGAAGGCATGGAAGAAGAGAGATATTTGGATCCCAGGTGAAGCTCTTGTTCTCGGTTTCATTATTATCACATTGCTTTCTTTTATTGATTATTCTCATCTCAGTGTATATTCAGGCACCGCCTACGAAGAAAACAAGGTGTAGGCCATTTTGGAAAAAAATCAGTTGGTGATTGATAGCAAAAGGTTGATGATGTGCGTACTCATTGCCTATTTTCTTCCCAGAATGGCCCGTTCACACTCAATTACTGAGGTGATGGATCTTGCAGTATTGGGAGTGAGTATAGGGCTCAATATTTTCTTCGAGCTTCAGTCCCTTTTGCTTCGAGTATAGGGCTCAAAAAATACGTTGTGTAATATTTCCTTGAGCATAGGGCTCAAAAAATACGTTGTGTAATATTTCCTTGAGCATAGGGCTCAAAAAATACATTGTGCAATGTTTAGGTAGTCACTTCTTGTGCTATAGGAGTTGAAATCAGAACCACAAGAGAATGCTTGAAAGCTGAAGCAAAGAAGAAGAAGATGGAAGTATTTTATTCACCAAATCAACACCGGAAACACCCAGGAAGATTCGAGGAAGAGAAGAAGATACAAATGAGCAGAGTTAATGATATTTTTAATAAATATCATTCACGAACAACCTTAGACTGAGACTAACTACTCAGAATTGTTTTAGCGTTTGTTTATAACGCTTACATATCTAGCTACAAAAATGTAAGAAGAATTTGAAGTGTATAATAACAAAACAAAAGGAAATGAAATGAACAGTGACAAGAATTGAGGAGTCTCTCTTATTTTATAAAAGAGAACATGTTGAATGTACTTAAGGACTTTTTCCTGTTGTATAGACTAATGATACTTTTATTTATGGATATATGAAGAGCATAAGGCATTTTGAGATCATGGATATTGTTCAATGCATGTGAGATTACTCTACATATATGTTTGTAATTTATGTTTTTTTGTATATTCTTCATATGAATTATTTATATGCTTAGAGTTTCAAATGCTTATGCTACTATGATTTATGATGAATACAGTGATGCCAATACAGATCTTGTCTACAACTATTTGTGATCAGTTCCACAATTTCATTATTTTAACATATTGCCAGTGGATATGAGCTAATCTACTGGATATTCTCTTTATGTTAGGTGCCAGATCTACTATAATAGTAGAAAAGAGAAATACTACAGTGAATAACAATGGGACAACAATAGGAAACTGAAATACTGCAGAGAATAACAACGGAACAATAAATTATATGGAACCACAACACCAAAATAATACTTTTATTGATAGGACTTGCCTCTTCGAGGGGGAAACCTCCAGCAGAGGATATCTCTATTACAATAATTCTCAAGGAAAATATTTATCATGCCTCCTACTCTTATTTATACTAATTCTATCTTCTAAAGAACATTTTAGAGGAAGATCTTTCTAGAAGCGGAAGCTTCTATTAGGTCTTCTTACATTGACTTGTTGACATTTATTAAATAGTCCTTACTAACTAATGTCGGCCTTTATTACATGGAAAATATATTATTCTACCTATGTGAGGGGTTAGGGAGGTTAGGTCCCTAACATGCCCTCCCCCTTGAAGAACAACCTTGTCCTCAAGCCTTGAGATGAGGAAATTGTTGCAGAATGGTAGATGGTTCCTAGGTGGCATCTTCTAGAGTTGTATCTTTCCACTGAACTAACACTTCCTTGATGGTGTGCTGATGGAGGCGACACTCTCGTTGGTCCAGGTCTACTTGTGGTTGCAACCAAATGGAACCTTCTTCATCCAACCAAGGGAGATTGGTTTGAGTTTGGCACTTTTTTCCAATCACTTTATTTAAGCTTGAGACATGAAAAACAATATGGATATTAGAATGACTAGGAAGAGTTAACTAGTAGGCCACCGACCCCGCGCGCTTTAGAATGGTATAAGGACCATAAAATTTGGGAGAAAGTTTCTGACAATGTTCATCTTGGAGTGAAGTCTTCTTATAAGGTTGGAGACAAAGAAACACCTGGTCCCCTTCATCAAATTGATGCTCAGAACAACCTTGATCTTCTTGTTGCTTCATGCGATTCTGAGCCATGAAAAAAATTTCTTTGAAGGAAGGGAGAATGGCCTCTCAAATTGTAAGATTGATGTCAACCTCCTGAACCTTCAAGACACCTAGCATGTATGACAGAACCGACGGTGGATTTTTTCCATAAACTGCTTCAAAAGGAGTCATGCAAGTAGTTCTATGGTAAGAGGTGTTGTACCACCATTCAGCTAGGGGTAACCACTAATCCCACTCATGTTGTCGGTCGGATGCAAAACACCGCAATCATGTTTCTAAACACATGTTAACAGCTTCAGTTTGGCCATCAATCTGGGGATGATAGGCGATGTTGAGATGCAATTGGGTTCCCTAGAGCTTGAAAAATTCTTGCCAAAAATTCTTGTTGAAAGTGGGATCTCTGTTAGAGACAATAGAATGAGGCATGCCATGAAGCTTGAATATATTATCCATGAAAATTAGATCCACTCTGGATGTGGTGAATGGGTGTGGAAGACCAAAAAAATGAGAATATTTGTAAAGTTTGTTGACTACCACCATGATAATTGACTTATTTCTCGATTTAGGTAAGCCAACAATGAAATCCATGGAAATATCTCACCAAATAGCAAGGGGAATCATAAGTTGTTGGAGTGTGTCTGGGGATTTGATTTTTTCTCCCTTGTTGCATTGATAGACATCACATTCAACCACAAATGTGTGGACATCATGTTTCATACCATCCCAGAAAAAATAACGTTTGACCCTTTCATAGGTTTTGGTAAACCTTGAATGCCCAATTGTGGGTGAGGTATGAAGCTCAACAAGCATTGTGGATTTAAGTTGCAACCATTTTCTTAAATACAGACGACCTTTGTAGTGCATCTCTTCATTATGCTAAGAGTACCCTAGAAAAGCTAGAGAATGGCGTTGCAATTGTTGTATTAGGTGAGAGAGTTTGGGGTCTTGCATCCATTCCTGGCGAACAACTTGGAACCAATCTGGTACAATGAAGGAGAGAGAAAAGAGGGACCCTTCTTATTCATACTTCCTAGAAAGAGCGTAAACAACCACATTTTATTTTTCCTTCTTGTAAATGATCTCATAATCATATCCAAATACATTGGTCACCCATTTTTGTTGCTCTAGCGATGAAATTCATTGTTCCAGAAAATGTTTGAGGCTCTAAAGATCAGTTTTAATTTGGAAGCATTGTCCCATGAGATAAGGACGCCAAATATCCACAGGATGAAAAATATCCAACATTTCCTTTTCATAGATTGATTTGCCCAAATGTCTCTATGAAATTTGTTTGTTAGTGAAGGACAAAGTTTTTCCATCTTGCATGAGGACTACCCCAATTCCTTTCCCTTAAGTATCACATTCCAGGACAAAAGTATTAGTGAATTTAGGAAGGTCCAGGAATAGAGTCATGCACATATCCTCTTTAAATGCTTGGAAGGATTGATTAGTGGCTGGAGTCCAAGCGAAATATTTTTTCTTAAGGAGAGTCATGATAGGTGCAACCATTTTTCCATAATTCTAAACAGACTTGCGGTAATACGTTGTTGGACCCAAAAAACCACACAAGCTCTTAAGAGTTTTAAGGCAAGGCCAATCCTTCATTACTTCAATTTTCTTAGGATCTACCTGTACGCCATCCTTTCCGACAATATGACCCAGGTACTCCACTTTAGAGGCTCCAAAGGCACATTTAGACTGTTTGAGGAAACGTTTGTGCTGAGAGAGTAGATGGAGAAATTGATCCACATGGGAAATATGGGCTTCCCAAGTTTTTCTATAGATGAGAATATCATCAAAGAAAACTAAGAGAAAATGATGAAGCAATGGATGAAAAGCATGATTCATGAGACTTTGGAAAGTGGAGGGGGGATTACATAGATAAAAGGGCATGACCAAGAACTCATAGTGACCCTCATGAGTTATAAAGGTAGTCTTGGGAATGTCTTTCTCTTTCATATGTATCTAATGGTAGCCAGAACACAGATCAAGTTTAGTAAATTACTATGCACTACTCAACTCATCCAACAGGTCATCAATGACAGGAATGGGAAATTTGTCTTTGATGGTGAGTTTATTTAGGTCACAAAATTCTAGGCACATGCGCCAAGTGCCTTATTTATTGAGGACCATGAACACAGGGGAGGAATAGGGGATGGTACTAGGATGAATAACACCATCTTCAAGAAATTCCTGAACAACTTTCTCAATTTCATGTTTTTGTGCAAAGAGATGACGATAAAGGAGAACATTGGGAGGAAGGATACCCGATACTAGAGGAATGGAATGATCATGAACACCACGGGAAGGGGGAGTGGAAAAAATGACTTGATGTTTGGAGAGGATAGATTGGAGGTCAAGGTGCATAGAGGGTGTCTCAACTACTTGAATGGAATGGAGTTGGGCAATAATTCCTGAATCACCTTTTTTTTGGATCTTTTCCATTCGATGGGAACTAATGATCTAAGGGGAGCTTGTTGTGAGGCCTTGGAACTTATATTTTTGTCGGGCTCTTGTTGGAATTGCATGCTTAATTCCTTAGAATCCATGAGGATGGGTCCCATAGTGCATAACCATTCAACACCGAACACAATGTCACAACCACCCATGTCTATGGAAAACATATGATATTTCAGGTGATACTGACCAATTTGTAGGTGCACATTTTCAAAACTCCCACCACATTTCATGGAATCGCTATTGACAATCATAATTTGAAATTGTTGATAGCAAGATATAGCAATTGACTTCTTAGGCAATCCGACGATGAATAAAATTATGGGTGTTTCCATTGTCAATGAGAATGATGACCTTCTTGTTATTAATGTATCCAATGAGCTTGATGGTATAGGGAGTAGATTAACCAGTAAGGGCATGCATTAAAATCAATGGTTCAAATTCAGGTGGATCAAAGGGTAGAGTAGGAGCATCGGTTGGGGGCAGTTTGTCCACTGGGGAAACTTCAGCCTCCTATTAGAAACCTCCTTATAAATGGCCATAAAAAAAAATTGTTCTTTACACTTGTGCCCCGTAAAATATTTTTCATTGCAATTATAGAAAAGACCCTTGAGTTGGCGTTCATCCATTTATGCCCAAGTTAATTTCTGGATCTTGAGAGGAGTGGCAGGAGGAGTAGGATTGCTAGGTCAAGTGTGAGGAATAAAGGAGGGTTTGTGGTTCTGGTCGAAGACAACTTGTTGGGCTTCCTTGGCTCGTTGAGTAGCTTCCAACCAAGTTTGAGGGAAATCCATGAGGACCTAGGAAATAATTTCATCCTTGAGGCCACTAATAAAGCATTCCCTGAAGAAAGCATCTGGCATGCCCTCTATTATGAAATCCAAGTATTCAAAGGAAAATATAAAGTCTCCCATTGTGCCTGATTGTTTCAACTTGATCAAATGACCTAGATAGTGGGTGTTAGTGTCAAAGCATTCATAAATCTCTGCAACAAACTGTGTCCAAGAAACATACCCTTGACATGTCTTTCAGAGACATTTCCACCATTATCAGTGTTCATGATCTAGATAGAGGAAACCATAATGAGTTTTTCCAACTCATCAACAATTCCATGTAAGGAGAAATAATGTTCCATTTGTGTGACCCAACCCTTGGGAGCTGAGCCATCAAATTTGTTCACCTCAACTCTGGGAAGACAAAGATCACGAGGAAGGGAGTTGGAATGAAAGGAAATAATATGGGAATAGTCCTCACCTTCATAGTGTGAAGGTTTTTCATAGGAGAGAGAGCCATGGGACTTTTTTAACCATTGGTTGAGAGTGGTGGTGACGGATGCCAATTCACCTCTAATCGTTGCAAATTCACCCTTAACGTTGGCCTCAAAGGTTTCCAATTTGGAATTGGTGGATCCAATGTCTAAAGTCACTCTCTAGATGTTATCCATGTTTTTTTTGGATTCGTCTTGGAGGTGAAGGATTTATTGGTTACGAGTGGTGGCCATTTGAGAATGTGAGGGGATAAGGAGTGAAAGTGGGTCCATGGAAAAAAGATGGAGAAATGATATATATGACTGTGATTAAGGTGAAAAGAGGAATGCAATGGGATAGGTTTCGAATAAGGGTGTCGGAAAGGGTGGGTGGGACCACAAACAAAAAATGATAAGTGATAGGTACCACAACGATCAAAGTGAAAAGGGAAGTCCAATG
The DNA here is from genome assembly GCA_010110895.2 of Picea sitchensis. Taxonomy (NCBI): domain Eukaryota; kingdom Viridiplantae; phylum Streptophyta; class Pinopsida; order Pinales; family Pinaceae; genus Picea; species Picea sitchensis. Next base: position 136,169 of record SNQJ01S0009484.1, on the reverse strand, counting down.
GAATGGGTTGCAAATAAGAGTGTTGGGAAGGGGGTCGGGTCCACAAAAAAAAAATAGGCTGAAAAATGATAGGTACCACTGTGATCAAAGTGAAGAGTGGAATCCAATGGGATAGGGCCTAAATAAGGGTGTTGGTGGGACCATTATACTTATGCATAGTTATACTTTGATCTGAATAATATTGCAATGGTGAAATATGTAAATTCTTAGCAGAAATAAATGTGTAGTAATTTCGCAACCAAAATGCAAGAGGTGAGGTAGAGAGGCAGTGGGGGGGCCCATAGTGATAATCATGGAGGTCATCAATGTAAGGTGGACTAGTTCCACTATATTATTAAATAAGGCCCACTATAGTAGTTAGATATAATAAATGGCTAGTTAGATATAATAAATGTAAGAGGACTTATTAGAAGGTTCTACTTTTAGAAGATTCCTCCTCTAGAATGTTCTTAGGTGATGGTAGCACTATGTAAAGGGGTTCAAGCAATGTAATGGGACATGAACGAAAGTATTGTATTGTGAGCTATAGCTCAATAGGAGAATGCCAAGGCAAGTGAACGGGAGAGGATCCCTTCCATAATAAGATCCATTGTATGGTGTTTCCCTACCTCATGGGTTTTCTTATAATAAAAGTGTGGTTTCTTTTATATTGCTATGTGGATCTATTGTGTATTGAGTATTTGTGGTTATTATATTTGTAGATCTACTTGGAACTTAACAAAAATAGATATGTTCATTTTTTGTTTTTTTTTTCGTCCCAAGGGTTTGGGTGTTCAGGGTTCCTAGAGACAAGGGTTTTCCCTGTGCTATAGCTCTATGATATATGTGGAGGGTCAAAAAGTAGTACTCGGTCCAATATCCTAGGACACCAACTAAGGAGGCTAGACCATGCCCTTAGTCGTACTACCTGATTACCCAAGTACTAGAGAGTATATTCCTGAGTGTTTTTCTCGGTGGCACTATAGCAGTCAGGCAACCAATCGATTGATTTATGGAGGGTTTCAGGATACCTATGCTAGTATGTATACAGGTATTGTTTGATGCTACCACTTGAAGGGGTACCAACAGTGGTTACAAGGGTGTCCAACAATGTGAGCTTAAAAACCTCTTGTATTTTTTGTGTGTATGCTTCCTCGACCGTGGATTTATGCATTGAACATTATATCAATGTTGTTTTAAGATGTTGGAACACATCTCTACCCTGAAAAAATTTAATCCACAATTCCTGCTAAGGAAAGTGCTCTGATACCACTTGTTAAGTGTCAAATCAATTATAATAGCAAAAAAGAGAAATACTACAGTGAATAACAACAGAACAACAATAGGAAACTGAAATATTGCAAAGAATAACAACAGAACAATAAATTATATGGAACCACAACACCAAAATAATACTTTTATTGATAGAAAACAATGTTTACTTGCCTCTTCGAGGGGGGAACCTCCAGCAAAGTAGAGATCTGTTACAATAATTCTCAATACAAAGATTTATCATTCCTCATACTCTTTTTTATACTAATTCTATCTTCTAAAGAACATTCTAGAGGAATATTTTTCTAAAAGCAGAAGCTTCTATTAGGTCTTCTTGCATTGACCTGTTCACATTTATTAAATATGCCTTATTAACTAATGTCAAACTTTATTACATGAAAAATATATTATTTTACTTACATGAGGGATTAAGGAGGTTAGGTCCCTAACACTTTATAAAACTATTAATCAATACTCACATTTCCTCTATACTTATATTTTATATTATTTATAGGTTAATTCAATTTTCATCTCTTTCTTTTATTTATAGTTTAATTATTGATTATCATTTACATTTTATAGCATCTATAACTTATAACATCTATAGTTTAGCTTATTATTATTTTATTATTACAATTATCAATAATACTTACATTTAATAGTATTTATAAATATGGCATAATAAAAGATGAAATTATATATATATATATATATATATATATATATATATATAGTATATATATATATATATATAACCAACCAGAAGACAAGGGAACAATAGAAATTTTGATGAGAAAAATAAACATAAGGTACCATTTATTTGATAGGAGAATAAATTTAGAAAAACATCTTGCACCTGTAACAATTCTATATTTTTATTATTCAATCCAGCACTTATTAATATATGAATTTTTCCCTCAACAACACCCAGCTCAAACTCATGAGGGAATCTCTAAACCACACACACATGAATAGGATTTGATAGTTGGAGAATATTCTCACAACCAACTATATCTAGCAAACCCAAACCAATCTCTAAGTAAGAATTAATTTTAACACCCCTTAATACTTACATCACAAAACAATTTTAACACCCCCCCTTAATGCTTACATCACAAATAACAATATTGAAATCACATAAAAATATTTTTGAACTTTGATCTTTGTCTGGTGGTCTTTATCAACATTTCTACCCACTCTAAAATCTCAAAGAGTACACTCTTTCTCAACCATCAACTTTGAGCTACCACTTGATCAATTTAAGATACAATTGCTTATGACCATCAGTGACGTATTTGGAGGACCAACGATTCTTGACATACCCCAAATAATAATCTAGATACTGAATCATTCTATTTACATACTTCCAGCTGTCGAAGTGCATGGTTTGTTAGTGTATTCTTTGGCTATCTAGAAAATAAGTCTAGATACTAAATCTATCCAATAGTCAATCATACAAATTGACCTTTTTCACATACACAAACTCATAAGATAACTTGTAATCGTTGTTCTTGGAGCATCGAAGGATAACAAGTAGCACCAACTTATGACAAACTATAGACATAATCAAATCAATGATATGTTCTTATGGCACCAAAGTACGTACGAACCACCAACTTCAATTATGTTACTATGTTCTATGATTGGTTCTCCATTTCTAAATCTATTCGCACTAATTAGCAAACTAATATAAAATTGTTCAAAATGTACACCCAATAAAACAACGAATTCCACACATAGTTTGCAAACCCATCATGTATTATTTGTTGGTTTACGAAGAATTGAACCTTCAATGTCCAACTTGGATTTCAGATAGCACGCCACTCTATTGAGGAAGCTCTTCAGGGAGATGTTTGTTTACCGAACACATAGGTGATTGTTGGTTGCTCAGATTCCCAAAATTTTATCAAATCTCAAACAATGATCATAGGGTGCATGATATGGGAAAACACCATGAGAAAGACAGATCTTCTATCATAGGTATCTCTTCTCTCTTATTCTTATCCTTTTGTCTCCTCATTCAACTGGACTCTCGTACCTGTTGATAATGAATCGCTCTCCTTCTCTGCTCTCTGTGGTTGGAAATATGGCAATTAATTTACACCAGTGATTCAAAACTATGGATCAATGATATGATCTTTGTGACTTCATCTTGATCTTCATGCATACATTCTTCACGAGTGATCACACCACACAAATCTACTAGGATTTGATCTCCAAGAGAAAAACAACTTCCTTTCTTCACAATAGTGATTTCTCCAAGCAACCGACAAACTAGCAGTTATTTTATCGACATCGATATCTCTTATCTTGAACAATGCTTCTCAATGGGGCGACTTCACCACGGTACAAATACACAACTGCTCTACCTCTTCAACAATGTTTACAGTCACAATCATCATTCACAAACCAAATACTATACTCTCACAGAAAACCAATACTCTCACACACCTATTTACAGGATTAGAATTTACATTTTTTTCTGATATTCCTAGACCCTCTCGTGAGTGAGTTAAGTCTAGAGCAACCAATTTTAATACCAACTTAGAAAAACATCTTGCATAGAACAATTATCTATATTTTTATTATTCAATCACACACATATTTATATATCAAGTTTTTCCTCAACAACATAACACATTCATGAAAGAATCTCTCAACTACACACATAAATAGGAACTGATAGAATTATCTCATAATTCAATGTCCTTGCCTATAAAATGAGTTCGTGAGTTATAAGTTTGTTTAGTAAAGAAAACAAAACAATGTACTAGATGTTGCCATTTCATATTACTATGTATCTAAAACCCTTTCATTTTATACTTATTTCTTTTAAGACATTTTAATTACAAATTAATTTTATATAAAAATGAAACCCTTTCATTTTATACTTATTTCTTTTAAGACATTTTAATTACAAATTAATTTTATATAAAAATGAAGTTATTTTTTATAATTTTATATTAAAATGAATTTATTTTCTTATAAAATTAAAATAAAAATGTCATATAATTTAAATTTTATACATCTCCAAAAAATATTAAAATTTTGCTACAAAATTAAACCACAACCCTTATTTTTTGATTGAGAACATATTTTCCTTACGACCTAAAAGATTAATGTATCACCCTTAATTTAAATTATTCCTCGAGCTTCGCGAGAATATATTTTCCTTACGAGCTAAAAGATTAATGTATCACCCTTAATTTAAATTATTCCTCGAGTTTCGTGGCGCTTGCTTGATGGGAATGGAATGCGCATAAAGTATTCAAGAGGAAGGTGTTTTGTATTTCTTTATGTCTCAGTTGCGAGCAGAAAAGGATCTTATTGGTGCTTTGTATTTCTTTATGTCTCAGTTTCAAGCAGAAAAGGATCTTATTGTGGAGAAAATAAAATAAAATTAAAGTGGAACAAAATTGAAGGGTAATTTGAGTTTTGAACTTTACTTCTAAAAATCAATCAATTTGTCTCATAGTAATTTAATTTAAAAATTCATTTACTTAGAACTCCCTGGAATATAATGGATCACGGATTCTTTTTTTTTGGTTTTTAATAAATAATTGACCCGTAATGTTTGATTCGCTGAGCTATTCCATTTTTATGATAGTGCTGGATGGGAATTGGATGAGCATTGTCTAGCCTTTTGAAACATTTTCAATTATTTTGATAGATAAAGAAGGAATTGATAAAGTAGAATCAAATTTTAGTGTTTAGTAAATAGGTGTAATGATTGGGTAGGGTATATATATATCTGTAGATGTCGTGACTTTAAAAATAGATTATTGTTATTATTATTATTATTATAGTGACTGACTTGACAAGATTAATTTTAGTTTATGTAATCTTGTTATAATAAAAAAGTACACTATTTAATAAAAAAAATACACATGTTTAATTAGATGAAAATTTTAACTTAAATTACATTTACATTTCTCTAAATAGGTTATTTGTATTTGTTTAGTATATCAACTTTGAATATTCAATCGGAAAAAAATCACTCATCTCTTTCCACTTTTAGGTGTTATCATGCAATATTAAATATGATTTGTAATAACTTCTTTCAGGAGTTTCTTTATATTTAGATTTTTGATTTTTTTTTAACGAATAGATGATTAATCACAAAAAGAGTTTTTTCAGTGAAAGTGCGAGATCAATTATCCACATAATAGTGATCTTCATCTCAAGCCATAACTACATAATGGTCATCTTCATTGCTAGCCATAGCCACAAACCTAAAATTTGAATATAATTTAACTTTTATATAATTCTAATTTTAATTTTATATAATTCAAATTTTATGCATGGGTAAAATTTCATTATTAAAGGTTTTATTCCATTATATATAGACCCAGATACTCAAAAAAAAATGTTTATTAAAATTTCAATTGCTCGGAACTTTTAGTCCTGCGAATTTTTTTTGGATACAAAATTAGCGAACACCTTCCATCGTCACATTAATGAAGTATCGAAAACAATGACAAACAATGTAGAAAGTAGCCAATTTACTAAGAAAATATCAATTTGTAATCCATTTTTAAATGGAAAATTGTTCTTTAATCATTCGTGTCCTTTTCACTATTTGTATATTGTTCATTTTTATTACTCAAACTATCTTTCTTTTTAATTTATATTTTTTTAAATTAGTATATTTTTGTGTTTGAGAGTTTTTTTTTAATTTATTATTATTATTATTATTATTTAATATTTTGGAATGATGGAGAAATTTTGAATATGTAATTAATTAAAGTTTTTATTTTTATGATTAGTTTTAATTAAAATTTGAAAATTAATTTCTATCAAATTTTAACATGAAATTTGATTAATTTGTATT
>SNQJ01S0009484.1:109408-123494 GCA_010110895.2 Picea sitchensis | reverse complement strand
ATCATTCTCTTTGTCATTTTGAAGCTCAGTGGAAATATCTACTCTTATATTCCCTCTCTCCGTGAATTCGATAGCATTGTCTACCTGATAAACAAGTGGTTTGACACGATCAATTAAAAATATCATACGTCAGAGAAGCTGGGAAATGGCATTGTCTGTCCAGTAGATAAAAATGCAGTGAAATAAATATGTATGGATTGGGATTGATTAAGTGGGTTTCATGGTGTTCTGAGATTAAATTAATTAGTTGACCCAAATCTTTTTGGCCATGGTGGAACCATAATCAAATCATAATACTGGGTGAAACCATAAGCAATTACCAAATTCCAGTGAAACCATAATCAATTACTGAAGTGGATATCATGAAGAAATAATGCCTAGTGAATGTTGCATTTTTAATCCTTCTTATGCCCAGAGAATGCTGCATTTTTAATCCTTCTTATGCCCAGAGAATGCTGCATTTTTAATCCTTTTGTGTGCTTAATTGAAACTGGTTAAAAACCATAATCAATTCTTGAAGTGACTATCATGCAGAAATAATGACCAGAGAATGCTGCATTTTTAATCCCTCTGTGTGCTTAATTGAAACTGGTTAAGAACCATAATCAATTCCTGAAGTGAATATCATGCAAAAATAATGCCCTGAGATGTTGCATTTTTAATCATTTTGTGTGCTTAATTGAAACTGGATAAGAACAATAATCAATTCCTGAAGTGACTATCATGCAAAAATAATGCCCAGAGAATGCTGCATTTTTAATCCCTCTGTGTGCTTAATTGAAACTGGTTAAGAACCATAATCAATTCCTGAAGTGAATATCATGCAGAAATAATGCCCAGAGAATGCTGCATTTTTAATCTCTCTGTGTGCTTAATTGAAACTGGTTAAGATTAGAAAAAAAGAGCTTACAATGTTGAGTAAAACGTGAAGAATCTTAATTTCATCTCCTATGACAGTCCTGGGCAAGTTTTCGTGGCCCGAAAAGATAAGTCGAAGACCCTTGGAAGTGGCAGCGGGCTTCAGAAAAATTTCAGCGACATGAATGAGCTTTGGGAGTAGACTTCTATTAGAGTTCAAGCGAAGGCCATCATTTTCCAACCTTGAAAAGTCAAATACCTCATCCATAAGACCGGATATAACTTTGCTGCTTCTTTGCATCATTCCCACTATGTATTTCTCACCTTCATCAAGATTTGACTCCATGAGTAAAGAACTAAGAGCCCCAATTGCCCGCAATGGCGTCCTCATCACGTGGTTTATGACCGTAGTTAAATCATTTCGGGTTTGCTTGGAAAATTCGAGAGAAATGATTTGTTGTTTCAAGTCTTCTCTGGCTATCAACGACTCCTCCATAACATGTAGTGTAATAATCACCTTTCCAAATCAATTTTTTTATCATCAGAAACTGGAATACAAATACTAATGTAGCAGAGACTATAAGAAAGGATAAGATATGGATTGAACCTGGTCCACTGCAGCTTGGACTATGGTCGTTTCACGTATGCCCCAGTTCAATTTTACCTTCCTGGGAACAACTAACACTATGACTGCGAACACGCTCGAACTTTAATTCGTACGCATCATTGCTTGAGATCATGAAGCTCTGTGTCTCTTAGCGGCTACACTCATTGTCTGCCATCTTCTTCTTATAAAATTGCAAAGAGGTGTCAAGCAACTGAGTAATACATGCGTTGTGAATTCGAAACAGTAAGGCAGAGAGGAGCTTCGCTCCTCTTGCCCATGGCGTCTCCCCGTTGATCTATTCTGTAGTAGCCACGTAACCCAGTAAGCGCAACCTACCCCTCGAGTTTAATTTCAGAAAACTCTAGCACCGAAACTACGGATCGGTAAAATAAGGAAATGCGAGTAGTCAGTCTATCGTTCCAGTATGGCCGCCATCCTTCCCCCATTACCGAGTCCTTCCTCTTTTTCACAGTCTTCACTCATCAATTCTCCAACTCTGTCCCTCTTCCAAAACCCTTTTTCCAAAACGCTAGCTGCTAATCCGCTCGGATTCCAACAAGTGGATCGCAGTCGCACGACATTCAGTTTGGTCGTAAGAAGCAGTTTTGGGTGGGAGAACTCTAGAAGGTTCGAAAGGAGGATTGGGATCGGTGGATCATAGTACAGATCTCCCCAGAAGGTTCGAGAAGGGCATATTGTGTGTGCATTTGGCGATACACATAAATCCGAGTCGGAATTTTTGTAAGCCGACATATGAAAAATACACAGTCGGTTTCAAATTTGAGGAAGCCTGCACCCACATTCTTGACAGCTGGAGGAAATGGTGTAAATACAAGGTCGGTGGAGGTGTAAAGACAAAGTCGGTTTCAAATTTAAAGAAACCTGTACTATGCCACATGAAAATTCTTGACAGGTGAGGAAAGGGAGGAAATGCTTGACAACTGGAGGTACAAGGCAGTTGACAACTACAAGTTATATGTGGATAAAGATGGTGGTTTTGGAAAACCTGTCTACAAAACCTATTACTAAATATAATTAGGCATAATTAAACTTTACCGTGGAAACTTCATCTTATTATTTTTGGTTATCATGTTATAATGGAAAAATATGCCATATTTAATTAGTTGAAATTTTTGAGTTAGATTATGTTTTTCTAAAAGATTATATTTCTCTAAAATGTAATAGTAAATGCTTTGCATTTGTTTAATATTTCAACTTGGAATATTTAGTCTTATAAGCAAGAGGATCTCCTATCCTTTCAAATTGAATGTGTGTTGGCTCTCCAAACCATCTTTCTTGGAAATTGTTACAGCTGTGTGGTCGGATCCTACTCTACAACATGAACCGAATATACAATCTCGTCTTCTTAAGAAATTGAAAGTGTTAAAATCCTGCATTAAAGGATGGGATGTGAATCACAAAGTCTTACAAAGACTTCAAGAAATGGACCACAGGCTATATGAGCACCAACACTCCACTTCTTTGATAGATCGAACTGGGATCCATCTCCAACTATACGAGAAACTATAAACAAAAAGAATAAGATCCTTTTGGCAGAAGAGTCTCTCTGGAGACAAAGAAGCAGAGCTACTTAGGTAAAGTATGGAGATCTAAATACCAAGTTTTTTCATTCTTTTGCCTCCTCCTCCAAGAATAAAAAACATATTTGGGACATTACAGATGAAACTGGTAACAAACACAGCACTCAACAAGAGATAAAAGCATCAGCCTCTATTTATTTCACAAACTTCTATAAGACCAGAACATAGGTACTTCTTTCCACCCAAGTTGATGTGGAAAAACTCTACCCACAATCTGTAATAGCAAAGGAGAACTCTCTATTGAACAGACCTTGCAATATTCAATAAGTACATGCAACCCTCAAATCCTTCTCTAAGGATAAAATTCCAGGCCCCGATGGCTAGACAGTTGAATTTTATTTGCATTTTTTTTATTTGGTGGGGTTGGACTTACTAGATCTTGTAGAAGACTCTCAACAACAAGGTAAGGTACTCGGGGATCTAAATTACACCTTCTTAACTCTTATTCTAAAATATAGCTATCCAACTTCTTTTGGATATTATAGGTCGATCGCGCTTTGTAATCTTTGCTATAAATTCATCACAAAGATCATTGCTAACCGAGTCAAACCTATCCTCTCCCGCCTCTTGTCTAGAGAACAATTAGGCTTCCTAAAGGGCCAACAAATTCTGGACACCATTGGCATTGCCCAAGAATGCCTCCACAACATCCATCACAAAAAATCCAAATCTCTTATCGTTAAACTTGATCTAAAGAAAGCCTTTAACTGCATTGACTAGGACTTTCTCCAACTTATCTTAACCCAAATGGGTTTCTGCCACTCCATTATTGCTTGGATCATGAGTTGTGTCACTAGTGCATCCATTGTTGTGTTAATTAATGGTGAGCCATCTTCTTTTTTCCGCAATGAAAGAGGCTTGCATCAAGGTTGTCCGTTGTCCCCACTTCTCTTCATCTTGACTATGGAAGGATTAAGCCTCCTACTGAAAAAAGAGTCAGGAAGATGGTAAAATCGCAGGGATCAAAGTCTCCAGATTGGTCAAGATCATTCATCTTCTCTTCATCGACGATGTTCTTATTATGACAAAGGATAACCTACAAGAATGGCATGAAATCAATGACCTCTTGAACCTTTTTTGCACAGCCTCCAGCCTTCATATAAACTGGAATGAGACTACCTTCCACCATGCTAATATCACTGAACAGGTTTTAGACTCACTTAAGGCCTTCTTCCCACATAAATTTGTGCATCTATCACTTGGTTTACAATATCTTGGCTATTTTATTAAAGCATAACAACATAAAGATTCAGATTGGGAATGGTTGCTTACTAAGGTAAAAAAGAAAATGAACAACTAGTGCAACAAATGGTTATCGATTGGTGGCAGATACACACTTTTGAACGCTACCATTGAAGGACAGCCAATGTATTGGATGGCATTGGCTACCATTCCCCTGAAAGTCCTGGCAAAACTCAAGAAATCAACTTTTAACTTTCTCTGGTCGAGATGCTAGGAAAAACGCATGCAACACCTCTGTAATTGGGAAACCTTAGCAACTCCAAAAAACAAAGGAGGTTGGCGCTTCGAAACCTTTTCAAATTCAATTCGGCATTGGTTGCCAATACCCTTTGGAGAGATATTACTTCAACAAGCATTTGGAGTATGGTGATCAAAGACAAATATTTGTCATCCATCACAGTTGAGACCTAGATTTTCTCGTCCCCTATAATTCCTAGAGCAACCTCATAGACGTGGAGGATATTGAATAAATCGACACACTGGATTAGAGATTGAATCAACTGGCACCCTGGTTCTGGCTGCTCCATTACTCTTGGTTATGAATGTATTATGGGACTCGGCTTGTCATCATTCCTTTCCCCATTCCTTTTGGCACATCTTCACAGCAAGGGCATACACTTCTTAAACCAAGCATCAAACCACAATCTATTGGGTACTTCGACTGCCAGATGAATTTCAGGCAACACTCTTGAACTTACTGGTGAATTAATGATGGAATGGAAAAAATTATGTGGGTCTCTCATTAGCACTGGAGTTTTCTTACTCAACAGAATGGATCACCTTCTTTGGACCGGCGGAGACGACACCAGATGCATTTCTATCTCAAATCTTTACTCAACTATTTTAAACTCTGCAAACATCCCCGACATCATAGGCTAGAGCAAGGGTCTTTGGAAATGGAAAATTCCATTAAAAGTGAAATTATTCACCTGGCTAGTGGATAAAAATAAAATTTCCACTTGGGATAATTTGCTCAGGAAAGGACAAAACAGCTTGAACATCTGCTAGCTATGTTACAAAGACGAAGAAATAGTGTTGCATCTTTTCATTCATTATGAATTTGCGAAAAAAGTATGGAACTTTATCAGCCTTGACCGACAGCTCACAACTACCTGGCAAGGGATCTCCATCGCGGATTTCTTTGTCAAATAGCGTTCAAGCGAGCGTGCACACAAGCTTCTACCTCTGGTCGTTATTTGGCATATTTGGTTGGCCTGAAACTATTTGATTTTTTAGAAATCTACACACTCCAACAACTCTGTTGCTTATAGAGCTCTTGGCATGCATCAGCTTTGGTGAGATATTCACCCATCTAAAGAGAAAACTAAAGTATTTATTAACCCGAACATTGCTGAAAACCTTATCAAAGGTTGGTTTGATGGCGCAGCCCAACACAATGGTGCTCTATGTGGTGCAGGGGGATTGATCAGATTGATTGAAAATTCCATCTACAAATGGACATTCAACTGTGGCTCGGGCACCAACACTAGAGCAGAATTGTTGGGTGCCTAGGCCACCCTTCACTTGGCAAGGAGACTCAATATAGAAAACATCCATCTGATTGGTGACTCGAAAGTCATAATAGATTGGTTGAATTGTAGTGGTGATCTGCATTTGATACACCTCTTTGCTTGGATGGACCAAATTAAATTTCTCCAGTGCCATTTCAAGACTCTACTCTTCACACACACCTCTCGGGAGTTTAACAGACAAGCGGACATCCTCTCCAAATCATCACTTCAAAAGCAAACAAGACGGTTATCCTACTCACTGGATGGATGGCCAAGAGAGCCTCTCACATATCATCAAAATTTTCTAAGATTCAAGCAAATAGCCATCATTATATTTGTCAGTTATTTCATAGTTCTTGACTCATGCTTTGGACTAATTCACATATAATTACTCTACATATGTCTCCAGATAATTTATGTCTTTTTGTTCAGGTTACACTCACTCTCCTCTGAATTGGAATTATCCAAATTGAAGGAGAATGACTCTACCAGCCTACTAAGCTGTCACAACACACTTTGATTGTACTTGTCTTCAAGAACAAGTTATATTTTTATAATATAATTGAGCAATTTTTCATTTGGAAAAAAGTAAGTTAATTATATATTAATTATATAATAAAATATTTTATTTTTGAAAAATTAAAATTAAATTTTAATTTTATATAATTCAAATTTTATTCATTGATAAAAATTTATTCTTAAAGTTTTGTTTTATTACAAATTATTCCACATATGCAAAAAGAGTTCAAAACTTTAGCCCGTAAGTGTGGTCGTTATAACTGTGGAAAGTGTAGACAACATAACTATAAAAACCATGGACAAATGCATGAAAGGTCGACATGCACATGAGAAAACAACAGAGAAAAACAAGAGACAGATCACCGGTATGGGTTGTAGTGCGGCGACGCGGCCATGTAGAAGGCACCAAATGTCGTGTACCCAGGAGGAGGAGGCTCCTCCTCAACTGGTGTCCGGTCCAGTTGCATGGTTTCCTTCGTCTGTGATGGCACATGCTCTTCCTTCTAGACGTCCTCCAACTGTGATGGAAGCCTCTGCTCCTCGTGGTCTGCCTCTACGTGGACCAAAGTTTCCAGTGCTAACACTGGTGCAGAGGTTGTTGTTGGTTTGGCTGTTGTTGCTTGGTCTGTCTCTAGTGGGAGGTGATGATCACCCTGTAACACAGAGAGCAACTGCAGGAGTTGAGAGGCTTTGTTGTCCAAGGTCTTTAGGAAGAACTGGAGGTCGTCCATGTTGCGACGCAGGTCGAATACCAGGCTCTGCACGAGTGCAAGGCCTATTTTCCACTCGCATTCTGGGTTAACATTGGAACTGGCTCAAGATTGGGGTTTCCGTTGTGAATTTTGACTGGCTTTCAGACCATCCAACTGAAATTGGGTGTCATGAGGCTAGTCCTGAAGTGACTGGGTGGTCGAAGAGTTGGGAGGAGCCAAAGGGCCTGGGTGTGAAACAGATGTCGAATTGCGTAAAGGTCCTAGGTTGTAGTCGAGTGAGGGCCCTGAGCAGTCCAGCCCCTCCATTCTGTTGGCAAGGAACGTAGCAAGGGGCGGGAGAGAAGTGGGAATTTGAGTCGATTGTGCCAGGGACGAGGACGAGGTGGTCGAAGAGGAGGAGGATAGCAGTGAGGGAGTAGGTGGGGGACAGAGGACCAGGTGGGGCTGGTTTGGCTAGTAGGTTGACCCACGTTTCGACTTCCCTCATAGTCAGGGAATCGCTGGGACAGTGGGAGAGAAAAAATGCGCCAACAATAGAGCAGGAGAGGACAAAAGCAGAGCAGGGAAAGGTTGGCAGGAGGCCAAGATCTGAGAAGAAAAACCAGGAAAGAATAGGCCATCTGGAGCCACTGGAGCAATTGAAATAGGTTGGGGATCTGGTGAGGTTCCATAAATGATTGCACGTGTAGAGTAAAGGCCCAACAAGGTTCGTCAAAAGGATGTGAAGGTATAACAGGGCGCACTGAGAGTAATGGTGCCCTGCCTTGAGTGAGCTGAAGTTAAAGTCATGAGACATGTCGGCAGGAAGTTGAAGTACATGGGTACGTGGGAAAAAGCCAGAAAAAATAGTGGTAATGTTTGTTACATAGGTTTGTTGACAAAAAGCACAAAAACATTAGCATTCCTAGCTTATTTTGTTTAAAAGAAGGGATCGTGGAGACAACAGAAATTGAAATTTATGAAATGAAAGGTTCCTGGACAACATAATTTATACACAAAATATGTAATTTTACAAAGTGGAGCCCTCATTCAATACTTAGCCAGTTTTTGGATGGTGGGTTCTCGGGATGTCGGGCTCAAAATTGGGCTTTTGTTCTTCCGTTCCCTACAAAAAGCATCAATAGTTCTACAATTTACATATGCTGGTGGACAAAAAGAGAAAAAAAAATAGTACTGAGGTCTGTTACATAGACTAGTGAACATAAGAATGAAAAAAATAGTGTTCCTGAATTATTTTTCTTTAAAAGAGTGGGTTCTTGACTTAGCTAGTTTTTGGATCACGGGTTCTTAGGTTGGGGACTTGAAAAGCGGGCTTTTGTTGTTCTGTGTCCTACAAGTAGCACCTAGAGTTCCGTGATATACATATTGACAATCAGACTTGTGGAGTATTTGAATTTGAAGGGGCTCGTGTCGAATAACCAAATTGAAATAATAAACTCAATAACTTATTTTTTCTATCAATAAAATCATTTATAATTAATTAAAACAAGTTTAACATTCCCGAATTAGTTTTCCTTTTTACATATCCTGGTGGACAAAAAAAAGAAAAAAAATAGTACCGACGTCTGTTACATAGGCTGGTGAACATAAGTATGAAAAAAATAGCGTTCCCAAATTAGTTTTCTTTAAAAGAGCAGGTTCTTGACTTAGCCAGTTTTTGGATCACGAGTTCTCGAGATGGGGACTTGAAAAGCGGGATTTTGTTGTTCTGTGTCCTACAAATAGCACTGGTAGTTTTGCAATATACAAATTGACAATCGGACTTGTGAACTATTTGAATTTTAAGGGGCTCGTGTTCAAAAAAATTAGCATTCGCGAATTAGTTTTCTTTACATAGGTTTTACATACACTGGTGGAGAAAAGGACAAAATGTGTAGTACCAATGTTTGTTACATAGGGTGGTCGACAAAAGGACCAAATAAATAGAATTCCCGAATTAGTTTTGTTTAAGACCATAAACTATACATAGAAAATACGTAATTGTCTATACATATTGTCTATAAAAATCTAGGAACACATAAAAGCAGAAAAAAAAACTAGCATTTTCGAATTAGAGCATGGACGAAACCCTCATTCGATACTTCGCTAGTTTTTGGATTGCGGGTTCTTGGGTTGGGGACCTGAAAATCGAGATTTTTTTGTTCCATGTCCTGCAAATAGCATCGAGAGTTCTGTGATATACAAATTGACAATGGGACCTGCGGACTATTTGAATTTTAGGGGGCTCGTGTCCCAAAAATTTAGCATTCACAAATTAGTTTTCTTTACATAGGTTTTACATACAATGGTGGGAAAAAACACAAAGAATATAGTGCCAATGTCTGTTACATAGGGCAGTGGAGAAAATGACCAAATAAATAGCATTCCCGAATTAGTTTTCTTTAAACAGGGGCTCGTGGATACAAGAAATTGAAATGTATCAAATTATAGGTTCCTGGAGAGCATAAATTATTCTTTGAAACATGGACTCATCGACACAAGAAATTGAAATTTATGAAATTATAGGTTCCTGGAGACCATTCCCGAATTAGAGCATGGATGGAACCCTCATTCAACACTTAGCCAGTTTTTGGATCGCGGGTTCTCGGGATGGGGACCTGGAAATCGAGCTTATGTTGTTCAATGTGTTGCAAATAGCACTGAGAGTTCCGTGATATACAAATTAACAATGGGACCTATGGACTATTTCAATTTTAAGTGGCTCGTGTCCCAAAAATTTAACATTCGCGAATTTGTTTTCTTTACATAGGTTTTGCATACGATGGTGGAAAAAGGCACAAAAAAAATAGTGCCAATGTCTGTTACATAGGGCGGTGGAGAAAAGGACCAAATAAATAGCATTCTCGAATTAGTTTTCTTTAAAATGGGGGCTCGTGGATACAAGAAATTGAAATGTATCAAATTATAGGTTCCTGGAGAGCATAAATTATACATAGCAAATATGCAATTTTTTAAAGTAGATATTTACTTTTATACATACAAAATAAGTACTTTTATAAATTATGGGGATGAGATTTTATAAAGCATGCACGGAGCCCTCATTCCATACTTGCATAGAGCCCTAATTCGATACTTAGGAAATTTTTGGATCACGGGTTGTGGAGCTGGCGGACTGAAAATTGGCCATCTATTGTTCCATGGCCTACAAAGAGCACCCGCAGTTCCATTATATACAAATTGACAAGCGGACTTGAGAACTATTTTAATTTTAAGGGCCTTTGTGGAAAAAGTATGAAGGACATGTGGTCAAGATGCAAGAAATGGCATACTCTCTACACGTTTGAGTACAAAAAATGTAGTGAACACAATTTTATGACATTTATATAAAAAATAATGAAACGTGTTACATATTCCTGAAAATTTAAAGAAACATATATATATATATATATACATGATATCTCAAATTTGAGTCAGTGATTTATTTCATACTTTATTTTGAAAATGACTAGGCCGGAGAAAATATGCATAGGAAAAAAAGAGAACTGAGATAAAATAAACAGAATGACTTCACATTCATCATAGTTGAAGATAAAAATATAGGAACACGTAAATATATAAGGATGCAAAAGAATAATTTTGTTTGGAATATATGAAAAAAATAATAGTTTGTAAATGGAAATGTAAATGTAAATGTGTTTGTCATATAGACTGGTATTGGGGCTCCCGCGGACCATAACAGAAATATGTACAAGAAACAGGACTGTGGAAAGAAGTTGGACATGGTACAATGTACTACCTGAAAAGTAGAAATGGGAAGATCATTTTTTGGCTATAGATTTATACTCAGAAAAGTTGGAATAACTGGATTGATAAAGAAAAAACTATGCATTTCCCTGTTGGATTTCGTCGGTGACCCAGTTCAAGTTCTCTTCAATATAGCTTCTCAAGGGGGCAACGTTGATGTCATTGCAGATTTTAATGTTGAAAAATTCATTTTCTAATTTTCTTAGATCAATTGAAAGTTTACACAGAGCTTCATCAATGTCTGATCCATTCTGTACAGAATACCGGACTAGCCAGTTGTCCACCTTTTCTTCATGATATTCAAGAATCCTGTCAAAAATTCTAAAGACAAGGCCTTCAAATTATCAGCTTGTTTATCGAAAGCTTTCTTGGTTGAGGCCAACGAGTTGAGGATTAAGTTGGGGTCCCAGAAGCCATTTGTCTTTCCTGCTAAGTCTATTTTGGTGAGATTTGTGAATAATGCTTCTTTCTTTGATATTGCTTGCTCACATGATTGGATGATGAGATACAGGTTCTTCACTTTCTCTTTCCAGCATGCTTCTAATTGAGTGAGACATTTATTGGAAGGGAGATCATGTTGTATTCTTCTCGTCTCTAGCATTTTGTTGACATGAAAGGAAAAAGGTATGACCATGTGCATATAGAAAATTTCTTCATTTTTTAAATCCATCTGCAGAAGTAGGAGCAATTTATGTGCCCTGCTCCCCAGGGAATCAATATTTTGTGATGTTTCCCAGGCCTTAGTAATTACTTCCATTCTCTTGTTGATATTTTTCTCGACATATCCTCTACAGGATGTGAGGAAGCTGGAGGACCCTTTTAGATTTGTTGCAGGGGTGCACGTAGTAGCAGGCATGGCTATTCCCAAAGCACTATGAAGCAATGGCATAGGAAACAAAGCTTCCTATAATTCCTTAATCCGGTTCTTTAGCCTGGAATTTTCAGTTTCAATGACTCCAACGGAATTATGAAGAGCATCTCTGGTTTCCATGTGAAGTTGAGAGATTTTGGACATCTACATATTGGCAAGGTCAAGTTCTGAACGGTGTTTTCTTTTCTTATTTTTTACATCTCTTTTTTCAATGATTAATTTTTTTGATTCAGATTCAAAAACAACACTCTGGAATACGAAGGATTCATCTTTGTCAAAAATTAGGGTATCAACCATGTCCATTGAGCAGGTATGTTGAACTGCGTCTCTGGGCTGATCAAGGTTGCATAATATGCTTTCCAAATTAGCGTCAAGATCCATGTTTTCACTATAAATTTCTACATGGTAATCTCGTGAGGAAGATGTTCATTGTATCTCTACAAGACTGTTGTAGTGTTGGTGCCAGTACTTTATGAAAACGTTGGTTTACTCCAAAAGCTGCTTGAAATGAAGAAATGGAGGGGACAATATAACCCCGCCAGAAACATTGCTTCAATGTGTGCGAATGAAAAATCTCCTCATTAATGACAATATCTATGTGTGATGTATGATGACTTGTTAGAAGTAAAGATTAATTATTGCATACTTAGAAGTGCAAAGGTGGCAGTTACGACGAAGAACATTTAAGGATTGGAGGTTTCGTGAATGAACCAAGCTAGCGGCGTGCGAATGACATTCCATGGTATTTGAAATTAAGACTGAGAGGATATTCGAGGTTTCGTGAAGGAAGCAAGATGGCAGCATGCGAATGACATTCCATGGAATTTGAAATTAAGACTGGGAAGGGATAAGAAAATCCCTCGCAAAAATTGCATTGATGGCAGAACTTCTCGAGCCTTGCGCGCATCAATGACAACTTAGATGGTGTCTGCATGATGACCTGTTAGAATTAAAGATTTAGAAAGAAGGCATATATATACATAAACACTATTTCTTATTATGCACACATGCGAAGGTGACGGGCATGGGGAAGAGCAAGCAAGGAAGGAATGGCCAAGTCTGAAAGTGCATGGTGAAACTGTTGAGTATTCAATGTTGAAACTGCATGAGTCAAAATTGTTCAGCTAACCAAACTAAAGGGCTCAGTCCGACTCCTAGTACATATTTCATAATTCATGTGCAACACCAACTCTACGGTTACCAGATCAGTATGTGTAGAAACAAGGCAAAACTAAAAATGTACCTTCATAAAGTATGGACATGAGCTTTTATAGAGCATGTACGGATGTCATTCCATGATTTTCCACTTTCGGAATCGCGGGTTCTCGGGCGGGCGGGCTCAAAAAAATGCCTCTATTGTTCGGTGTTCTACAAATAGCACACACAGTTCTGCCATATACAAATACATAGGCGGACTTGCGAATTGGTTGACATTTTATAGACCATTCACAGTTTCTGGTTCATGGGTTCTCAGGCTAGCAGGGTCAAAAACAAGGCTCTATTGCTTGGTGACTTACAAATAGCTTATGATAATAAACTGACAAGCGGATTTGCGGGTTGGCCAGCTCAACATTCTACTCCAGGGCTGGCGGGCTCCCAGAAATGAGCAATACATACCAAATATGCACAGATCCCTCATTCCATGTTTAGCCACTCATTTGGATCGCGCGGACTTGGCTCCGTCCGACTCCCAGTGCATATTTCATAATTCATGTGCAACACCAACTCTGTGGTTACCAGATCAGTGTCTGTAGAAACGAGGAAAAACTAAATATGTACCTTTATAAAGTATCGACATGACATTATATACACCATGTACCCATATCGCATTCCATACTTGCGGGTTCTCGGGTGGGAGGGGTAAAAAAAAAGGTCTCTATTGTTTCGTGTTCTACAAATAGCACATACAGTTCCGCGATATACAAATTATAGACTCACTGGTTGGCTGAGATTTTATAGACCATGTACAGTTTATGGATCGCGGGTTCTCGGGCTGTCAGGGTTAAAAACGGGCCTCTATTCTTCGGTGCCTTACAAATAGCTTATGATAATAAATTGCCAAGCAGATTTGCGGGCTGGTCGGCTCAACATTTCTCAATTGACAAGCAAATTTGTGAGCTGGCAGGCTGAACATTCTACTTCTACTGATTTTCGTGATATATAAATTGACAGACTCCAGGGTTGGTACGCTCCCACAAATGAGCACTACATACCAAATATGCACAGATCCCTTATTCCATACCTAGCCACTTATTTGGATCACGCACTTGCAGGTTGCACATTTTGCCTCTAATGTTCTGTGTCCTGCAAATAGCCATCATAGTTGTGCGATATACAAATTGACAAGTGGAATTGCGGGTTGGATGACTCAACATTGCATCTACTAGATGGCAGGCATGCAGGGTAGCGACCTCTATGTG
>SNQJ01S0009484.1:89375-99772 GCA_010110895.2 Picea sitchensis | reverse complement strand
TTATTATGCACACATGCGAAGGTGACGGGCACGGGGAAGAGCAAGCAAGGAAGGAATGGCCAATTCTGAAAGTGCATGGTGAAACTACTGAGTGTTCAATGCTGAAACTGCATGAGTCAGAATTGTTCAGCTAAACAAACCAAAGGGCTCGGTCTGACTCCCAGTGCATATTTCATAATTCATGTGCAACACCAACTCTGTGGTTACTAGATCAGTATGTGTAGAAATGAGGCAAAACTAAAAATGTACCTTCATAAAGTATGGACATGAGATTTTATAGAGCATGCACAGATATGTCATTCCATACTTTGCCACTTTCGGGATTGCAAGTTCTCGGGCGGGCGGGCTCAAAAAAATGCCTCTATTGTACGGTGTTCTACAAATAGCACACACAATTATGTGATATACAAATAGACAAGCGAACTTGCAGGTTGGCTGACATTTTATAGACCATTGACAGTTTTTGGATCACAGGTTCTCAGGCTGGTGGGGTAAAAAACATGGCTCTATTTGACTTACAAATAGCTTATGATAATAAACTGACAAGCGGATTTACGTGCTGGCCGGGTCAACATTCTACTCCAGGGATGGCGGGCTCCCAGAATTGAGCAATACACAACAAATATGCACAGATCCCTTATTCCATATTTAGCCACTTATTTGGATCATCGACTTGGCTCTGTCCAACTCCAACTCTGTGGTTACCAGATCAGTGTGTGTAGAAAAGAGGAAAAACCAAATATGTACCTTTATAAAGTATCGACATAAGATTTTATACACCATGTACCCATATCACATTCCATACTTGCGGGTTCTTGGGCGGGAGGGGTGAAAAAAAAGGCCTCTATTGTTCTGTGTTCTACAAATAGCAGATACAATTCTGCGATATACAAATTGATAGGCGGACTTGCGGGGTGGCTGAGATTTTATAGACGATGTGCAGTTTCTGTATCGCGGGTTCTAGGGCTAGCGCACTCCCAGAAATGAGCACTACATACCAAATATGCACAGATCCCTTATTCCATACCTAGCCACTTATTTGGATCTCGCACTTGCGGGCTGCACATTATGTCTCTAATGTCCCATGTCCTGCAAATAGCCATCATAGTTGGGCGATATAGAAATTGACAAGTGGACTTGCGGGCTGGCTAGCTCAACATTGCATCTATTCAATGGCGGATGTGCAGGGTAGCGACCTCTACATGCAAAAAAAAAAAAACGTAGCTGCAAACAACTTTGACAAACACATAGAAAGTAAACGAAGAACTGTTTACTATGGAACACATGCAGAAATAGAATGCACCTTTGCATGGATTGGTCTATGTCTTTGAGTAGGAGTTCTTTGCGTCGTCTAGTTTTCCTGTTTGTTTCTATCAACAAAAGTACAAATAAAAATGGATATGAACATAAGTTCAGATGTTAAGAAAAGGACAACTACTATGTACATATGCAAAAAAGAAATAGAATAAGATGAATAGAGTGACAAATAGTTTTTGGGAGGATCTACCTTTTTTCTTTTTCTTTTTTCACAATGTATATTTTATAATTTGAGTAGAACACCGTCTGTATGCTCACAAGAACAACGTGTGTAGAAATCAAGGATACAGATATGCTTTGAAACATAGAAATATGAGTTTGCAATAAGTTTGATGTATATGTCATAATTCAAGTGCAATACCAATTGTATCGTAATCAGACCAATATGTGTCTAAGAAAAATATACTGTATTGAGGAATGGGCACATTGGACCAGACATGGTCAATAAGTGCATTTTGCAGATGGCCTGTGTTGTTCAAAAGAAAGCGGAGACTGTATTTTCACATGTAGTTTTTCAATTCTTTTGTTCTGCCAGTATTTTGTAGCATATCGATATTGAAGTCTCCTACAAGTACAATGGGTCTATTCAGATGGAAATGGGCCAATGCATTGGAAATAACATGCACTATGTTGGAGAATGCTGCATGGGGAGCAGTATACAGATTTAGTGTTGCAACTTCTGTTTCATGGGAATTTTTTTTTGCAAGCATCGGTTCAACATTCTTTTCTTCCATATGTATATGGTCCAAAATCCATACATGTTTTTTCACCAGTATCATAACCCCATGTGTAATGTAACTTGATATGCAATTGTGATTTGGGAATTGTTTGTTCTGCATGCATAATGCCATGTGTGTTTCTTGCAAGCACAAAATATTGGATTGCATTATATCGTAGTCATTTAGTATATCATCCATGTGTGCATTTAAGATGCGTGTGTTAAGTGACAGAATTGATACAAATGAATTTGTTTGTATGGATTGGTAATCATAATGTAGTTTCCATTTTGTTGTGGTCCTCAGTAGTTCCATTTCAATATCAACTTTCTCTTTCACTTTGAAGTTATCTTTTGTGAGAGGACTTAGTAAATACAAGGACTCTATGCTTCTGACACAGGATAGTGCTGTGTATACAAGTCCATGTATCCAAATTCCAGCAGGCTGAAATGCAACATTATCAAGTGTTAGTCCTTGTGATATGTGGACTGTATGTGCACATGCAAGTTTAATCATAAACTATTTTCGAATCTTTAGTCGACCTATCTTTGCTGACGTCGATACTGGCTTCGATATTTGCATAATAGGTGTCCAATCGCTTCTAGTGTTTGAATTATATAGATAAGACAACTTGCTTGCTTGTCGCTTTCCTATATGTGGTTCATGGAACTTAATCTAAAGGACATCCACTTTTTCTGTCTTGGTATAGCCTTTCAGTATTCCATTTGCACCATTCACCAAGCCATCCTGTGAATCATAGTTGCAGGCATATATTTCAACCAACATTTCTAATTTGAGGACAAGCTGCAAAGGTAAAGTGACTAAATGTTCATGACGTTGCATATTTCCATGGTTGTCTTCTTCCAGGTCAATGGAGTTGATGATGATATCATCGCCAGGCATGAGCAATAGCATGTGGCTATTATTCTTTGCAACATCCTTATTTATATAGAACATGTAAGGAAATGTTGGGTCTGTTGGTGCAGGCCGTAAACACTTCAAATTGATATAGCTTAAGTCATCATGTGTTTGGCTGTTTGTGCGCATTCTATTCAGAATTGCAATGAATGTTTCATTTGTTTGGTGCATTGTAGTATGCAACTCAAAGCATTTAATATTGTCTCTCTAGAATTCATGGGTGACTGTTTCCATGTTAACGGTAGGTTTTTCAAATATCAAATAATCTTGGATTGGCTGTGCCTGGTAAAGATCCCCACATAATATCATGTCAATGTTTCCAAAGTATTTCGTCTGCACATGTTTTATGCTTCTTAGTCGGTTGTCAATATAATACAAGAATGGACTCCCAATCAAAGATACTTCATCTATAAAGACAAGTTGGAGTTCCTCATAAAGCTTAGATAATGTATCCAAGATTTCCTTGCTAAGTGGAAGAAACTGTGACTTGTTAAAAGGCATTAAAAATGCAGAGTGGAATGTTGTTCCACCAGCATTGTATGCATCTTTTCCTGTGTATGCAACTATTAAGCCCTTTGGTTTCATAGGATCAGAGGAATTGTTTGAATCATAGATTCGTATAATCATTTGGAACAATGCTTTCGCTATGAATGTCTTGCCTGTTCCTGCTCCGCCTGTAAGGAACACGTGCACATGATTGTTCATGTTCAAGCATTTTTTAAGAGCAACGTCCTTTAGAATTGTTTGTTGTTCGTGATTCAACAGACGTCTTATTCTGTGGTATTCATTATTTTCAATTAGGAAAGGATGTTTTGTAACTTGAAAACCAAGATTGATACATTTTTCACTTCCAGCCGCTGGAGGACGAGGCAAATCCTCTTGTAATTCATAGGACTCAGAAGGATTTTGGGTTGTTTTTGGGTTTCTGAATGTGTCATCATGATCGCCAGGTTTTTCTAGGTCATTAAGTGCAACTTCTAGATCTCCCCATGTTGGATTAACATTGTAGGTAAATCTAGCTTCATTGATTTGCACTATAGTCTCAGACGCAACATACACAACCTCCCATGTAGAGAACTTATGTATTAATGTCTCCTCATTTTCATCGAACGGAACATACAACGAAATTTTTTCTCTACAATAGTTTTCATAGTCACAATGTTTATTGTATTTGACAAACCGTATGACAGAGGGTTTTTTTCTTTTTGATATGGGTGCACCACTTTTTTTGTAATGCAATACGAATTCTGCTAAGTAGATATGCCTAATAGGAGATGGATGCTGGACGTAATAATCAATAATAGAGAAACATACCACGTCCTCTGAATTGTCAGGCTCTTGTTGCAGCAAAACTGGTGGTTTAAGCACAAATGTGTGTTTTTCAAGTGGAGATGTGTTTATGAAGACACATTTTCTTGAACTACAAGTGAGGGGCAAGGAAAGTGCAATGTGAACTGCTTGCTGAGCAGACATTTGTTGAATATTAAGCAATGTATTGCCAAGTGTGCATATCATTTGTATGGCATCAATATGACTTCTTTCATGTTCTTTGTGTATTCTTCTGAATGCACTTGTCATAGATTTGTCAATTTTCGTCATATACGAGGTACAGTATGATGCTGTAGCATATGCATTCAGCACGTACTATGCATCTGTATTTACTTTCCACATAACTGGCATGTCCTTGGAGAAACTGTTGTTCCAAATATGGGAGAGTTTTCATTTAAGGAAAAGTGTTGGTTGCCTAAGTGTACATTGTATGGATTGGATGTACTCATCTTCTGATAGATTTACCTGTGTCAAGAAGGAATCAAAGGTCATCATTTCGTCAAATCCTCTTTGTTCTAGAAATGTGAACAAAGATTTATATTTCTCAACAACAACATTGTCCTCTAGACTAACTGGCTCTATGATTCTTGTAGCTCTCATTGGCGGTACGGGAAAGTTGTATCTGCAATGCGAGTTTTTTTGTTTTCTACAACTTCTTGTATCGTAATGTCTATGGACTTTCACAAGTTCTGGATCCAAATGATCTGTGTTGCATATTATGTATTTATCCACAAATTGTTCGATCTTTGAATTGTTATCATCTCCATAGACCGGTGCACCCTCTATCCACAACAATGCGTGGTCATGTTCATTTCCCCTATTCTAGAATTCAATCACAAAAAGTAGTCCGATATTTTTTTGAAAAACGTTTCATCATGGCATATCAATTGTCTCAAAGCATTTATTCTATGTCTATAGTAGCGAGTACATGTCACCGGGTGTTTTCTTATGAGGTAGTCAATGTCGTTATTTTCCAGTGTATCGATTTCTTTTTTACGTTTCCTGTTCCTATGCAGATCAGATACGGCAACCACCAATGGATCCCAACAATGTTTTGCACTTGTAAATGTGATGAAAAATGTTGGCGGGCCCAATTGCCAGATCATTGTAATTTTTTTTTGTTTTTTTTTGTTGCAAATAGTCAGGAGAGGTGCAGATGTTTTTGAAATCTATGTATCCAATATCAAATTTCATGATTTTTTCTAGGTTTACTTTGTACTTCACGTCCTTGGCAAACAAATTTCTTCCTTGTAGCTGGCCTTTTCTTATTCAGACCCACATGCAGGATAGAACTTGCTCTATTATTATGCACATTGTGTTGAAAAACAAATTTGTTATGTGACAAGAGAAGCAACCGCTTGAATGTAGCAGCTCCCATTGGACTATTTTATGATAATTGAACCATTCTGTAATATCAGTGCCATGTGGATCTCCATAGAAGAGTGTTGGAAAGTTCATTTCCTCAGTGAATTTGTCCTTGAATATTCCAAGTGGACGCTGCCCCTCGGTAGGTGCAATTTCGACAATTTTGTCTTGCAAGTCATGAATGCACTGTGAATCAGTGAATCCATGTACCAATGTTTCAATAGGTGTTTCATTCTCCGATTCATCACTTGCATCAAAATCACTAGGATTTTCAAGAGTCTCTGCAGAGTTTCCATGTTCTTCTGCGAGAACACTGTTCCAGTCAACATTTATACAAATGTTCTCTTCTTTGTACAGGGCCCTGGAACATAATTCCTTTAATGTTTTCATAACAACATGCACACACACCTTGCCTGTCTGATAGACATTTTTGTATCACAAGCGTCTTTTCAGAGCCACAACGATTGTAATTATATTGTTAATGAATTGTGGTAACGCTTTTTGCACAACATCTAGCTGAACAAGCACATTAATAATTGATCATGTTAAGCCCATCTGGGGTCATTTATATCCACAAGGTCTGATTTGAGAAAATGAAATTCACAGAGACACAAGTCTCTCCTCGAGTTCCATAAGGGCAGTTACATCTGCTAGTGTTGTATTACATCTTATTTGGTCAGGGGTTGCAAATTGTGGCAGTTTTCCATTTTCAAGCGATCGTTTGCATGGAAGACCAACTTTCCCACTGGGAAATGGTTTATTGTGCGTTGTCAAGCAGAGGTATTCTGCTTGCAAATTAGGCGTGAAAGACTTACTATTTTTTGAAAAATTCAATTGTACACAAATTGCACATGCAATGGAAGGAGTGGCTTTCATTTGTTTCATGTAGGTCTGTCTTGATTTTTTCTTTCGCAGGGAAGTATTTGTAGAAACTGTTTCCTGATTTTCATTGCTACTATTGCATGGTGTTGGTTGCAAATCACGAATTGGCACAGTTGCATCACCATTATGGGATATGCAATCGCACCTGTTTATGTTCTATTTTGCACGAACAAATTTCTTTACATTGTGATATGTGAGTTTCTCTCTAAAAGGAAGTGTAGCAATGCATTTTTTTCTCTCGCACATGACCTTTTTCAAGTTGTGGTAACTTACTCTACGTTTATTGCCCAAGGGCAGGATGAGCCGGTGGAAACTGGGATGAATTTCACTTTCACCCAGCTTCTGAGAAACTACTTTACATTTTTTGTTCAAGGCTTCTGTGACCCTAATAGAATTGGGACAAATTTGATGAACAATTTTTTTTAAATTGTGATAACTTACTCTACGTTTTTTGTCTAAGCGGTCTATGGCCTCATCACAACTGTCATGCATTTTATGAATGTTTTTTTTGTTCAAGCCCTGTCTGCCCATATCACAATCGGGAGGAGTTTCATTTTCACTAAAAAACATTCCACACGTATGCAAACTCGATGTTGTTTGGGTGGCATGGACTTTCAACCCTGAACTAACGATATGTGCAATCAAAGGTTCATAATGGATATGTGTTGTGTCTGTTTTCTACAAGAGGATGTCAATTGTTCGATCATAATTTGAATCAATAACCCATGAATGGACAATGGCATTTGGCAAGGGCGACCACAACTGGATATTCACCCTGAATAAAATAGACAACCATTGCAAACAGAATCTGCAACCCTCCATATTCCCTTTTTCATATGGAAGCACCATGCTCACAAGGTATTCCTGCTAGCTTCCAACTGTCGACATATTTTCTACGAGATATGGGCAAAGGTGCTGATGCAAGAACCTAAAAGCATGTTGCCTACTGGTTGTAATTGCATTGCAAAAGGACTGTACAGTGTAAAGTTGCAGTGACTAAATATCAAACTCCGTTGCCACCAAACAACAAATTACATTGAACGAACTATCTCCACAGCTAGACACAACATTTGTTGTCAGCTGTAAACCATGGCAATCTATGCCATGCAAAATCCATTTCCATTGCGATTGAAGGTCTTTGCAAATAACATACAAGTAGATACAAGAACCTTCTATATTTCATATGGACATTTTTCTGTACAATAGTGGTTCATAATGGCCATTGAGGGAATTGGCATCATGGAACAAGATGCAATATGGATTTTCAAATGCAGTTTTGTTGAATAGTAGATATTTTGTTTTTCTTGTCAATGACCAAATGCCAACTGATATATTCAACCAGTTATACAGCCACCGTATACAAAATGTATCTCCCCAAAGTCCCCTCTCATGCGCAAGCATAACTGGAGATGAAAACAACCACATCTTTGAAAAATACGTAGTGACATCATGTATTCCATGCAACTACCGAAGAAAATCAGATTCCAGATTGTATTCATAGGACTGCAAAGCCTCAGCATTGCCATTTTTAAAACAAGTCAAGAAATAATCTATCAATCCATTGCGTAGCTCGGTCGACGAATAGCGGAAATGCAATAGAACCTGGAATGTATCGAAAAGGCAATCCCCAACAATATACGAGAATGCATCCAATCTAAAAATCCCATTGCTATGCAAAACCACGTCAATGCTGTCATGTATAATGGATTGTGTATATATTTCATACGACTCAACATCTATCACTTCTTTCATCTCTTCAACTGTCATTTTCAAGATGTTTTCTACATACTTTCAGTTTCTATGAAAACAGAGAAAAGCAGGGAAAAAAAAAGAGCTAGCAAAATAAAAAAGGAAAGCAAAATAGGGTACCAATCCCCGTATGTATCTTTCAACCTTCTTCTTCTCAACTCGAATCTCGCCTAGTCCCCATAGCAGATGAGAAGAAAACAGAGAAATAAATAAAACAATAACTTTATTGAGAAGAAAGAGAACATGTAAACATAGTTTTCCGACCCACAGAATAAAAGCATCCCCTGCAACTACGCCCTGCCCGATGGTTCCCTCTTCTGATGGCTCCCAACTACTTTTTGTAAAGCCCTCTGCATTGCAAGACACATGGTTTCCAGGAACAAAAACTAAGAGCACAAACAAAGATGGTCTACAACAAAATTTGGAGGCAGGGACTCCCACCATTGAAAAACATCAAGAGCAGGGAAACTTACCCGTCAGGAAAGGATAAAAAGAGCTCAACCCCAAGAAACTGCAAACCACAACAATAGGTCCAACAACTTGCAAAGTTGAAGAACAACAAACCAATGAACAACCACGAAGAGCTCGAACTACAAGTGCAGGACCTCAACTTTGCAAAGTTGAATCAAACAAGAACCAAAATCATGGAATGAAGCAACGAACAAGGATCGAGCACTCCAACAGTGACGTCGACCATGAACAAAACTTTATTGCAACACATCATTTAAGACTGCCAGACCTGTTAGGTAAATAGTTAAACTGTCAGGACCGTCGAAGGGCATAGGCCTGTGCAAGAATTTAAGAAAATATGCAGCATCGCAGGCCTGTTCTCTTGAAGCACGCAACGATAAAGAAAAAATCACACATAGTAATATGGTAGAGAATGTATTCTACCTAGCATAGAATTCTAAGGGAAACATTCGAACTAATGCTAGCATTAATCCACCTTTGACCAATGCATAATAAAATATATGATTGAAAAGACCATATACTACCAAATACTTTGGATATGCCAAGATATTTAACATTGAGAATAGCGAAGGCGGCAATAAGACCTCCAATCCGTTGTCCAATCAAATCTTGACAAACATGATACTTTTTATTATATAAAAATCGATGTTTTCACTTCCCTTGTTCCAACAATAGATAATATGGAAATATTTCTGATCAATGCACAATCTAATACCAGGTCAACGATTTATTGATCGCTATAGTCCCTATATGCTTACGGCAGGGACTAATAACAATTATGATCATATCTTTTGGTATGAGATTAGATTATATATATTTGTTAAAAATAATGATTTCATTACTTTTATTTAATTATTAATCATATTATAGGATTGAGATAATAATGCGTTAAATATTTGTTATGCTTTTCTTATTTGCTTGAATTTAGCCTAAATATATGGTTAACTAACTTTTTTTGGTTTGGTTTTGGTTTAGCCAAAGTAATAAGATAACCAACTTTTTTTATTGCAGGAGAAAAACAAGTTTTTTATATTACATTATTATCTTTTACAAATTTTTTTTAAAAGTTTTTTATATTTCATTATTATCTTTTCCAATTTTTTTTTTTTTAAATATTGTATTAAATTTATTTATACCACCTATCATATTAACCTTAAACATAAATTATATATATATTTTCATTAAATTGTATAATTGATTTACAAAATTATCACAAATTGTATCAATAAAATGTAATTTTTTTTAAAGCAATTTTCATGGAGTTTGTTCTAGTTACCTTTCTTGGTGTTCATAGGAATATGATATAAGTTTTATGCAATGTTGGTTTTCAAAATAAACGCCATAGGAATATGATATAAGTTTTATGCAATGTTGGTTTTCAAAATAAACAGATTCCATTTTGATATATGAAATAAGAGGGAGCATGTTACAATATAACAACTATTTATAGACAATTATATAATCTTTTTTTTTTAATTCAAATCTTAATGCTTCAAGTTCATAGATGCGTATACATAAAACTTTTTATATTTATCCATGAACATAATGTTAGTGATATACAATCAAGGTCTAGTCATATATTTAGCTTTTAATTCCAAATCTATCATATGTTGAGAATATGTTGAGAAGGATCAAATTTCTTAAAGTGCA
>SNQJ01S0009484.1:72828-88211 GCA_010110895.2 Picea sitchensis | reverse complement strand
AAAATCCTTGAGAGATATTTCCTCCCCAAAATCCTTAAGAGATATTTTCTCCCTAAATATCTTAGAGATCCCTTTCTTAGTGGATCTGATGAGAGATTCTCTCCATGGTGGTTAAGTCTCCAAATCTTATATAATGAGGGATATCCATGGAGGAGGGGGAATAGAGATTGAGAATTATACCAAACTTATGATCTCATGAGTGGTATGTCATTTGGAGCATCAACATTCTGCATGTGGACTGTTTAAGCAAGGGTTTGGACAAGGGGAACTTGATGAAGTTGTTGCACTCACATCCATGGTTGTAAGTTTTCTTCATTGTTGTTCTCATTAATATAATATGCTTGGTCTGTTTCTTTCAATTATGTGTTTGATCTCACATGAATTTGTCTCTAATAGATAGATCTATTTCGAGCTAATCTTAATAGAGTAGGAAGTTGTTTGTATCTTTGTTTGTCTACAGGGCTTAGTGAGGAGTTCAAGGTTGGAGCTCAACTCAGACCGTGCAGGGACAAACACCGGTAAAAGGTACTTCTTTTCTCCTTCCTCCTCACACATAGTTTATCTAGATCTAAAAGGAAGTCAGTGTCCACGATAAACATCTTTTGTCTTAAGAGTTAAGAGTCTAGCTCTCAAGAGGAGATCTACCTATCCGCAGGGAGATTTTCCTACAACAAGAGTCGAATGTTAAGGGGGGCCAGCATGCTAGGACTTAGCCCAAGGCCACATGACCACCCTCCATATGACCAGGAGCGCGAAGATAAAGGGGTTGGGCCTTGTTTTGGCATAAATTGGGTTTTAATACTATATATTATGATTTTTAATGATTTTCTCAACAATTTGAGGGGATTTTGGTCATTTTTGGAGGATCTTGGGCCCTTTTTTAGGCCAGATCTTGAGGGGAAGTTGGGAGATGGCTACCAACTTCAACCCTATAAAAACCAAAGGTTTTTGAAGCCATGGGAGGAGGCTCAGAGCAGAGAAATGCTGCATAATTGTTGCGCCAAGGCCATTGTTATGCAAGGAAGCTATTGAGGAACACACCTTTGCGGGCCATTTCTGGGAGCTTCATTGATCCGATATGGGTGTCGTTAGTTTTGATGGGTTCTTGAGATCTGGTAGAACATGTACAACTCATTGTTTTAATCCATTGGCACTTTCATGATGTACTTGAAAAGATTTGAACATAAATAAGAAAACCTCACCCACGAAGACAGAGGCCCGAAGACGTAGGCGAGATTGTCGAACTCTGTTATCACTTTGGTGTTTTATGGTTTGTTGATCTTCATGCTTATGTTCATATCTGTATATTGCTTAATGGCTGCTATGTTTCTTCTTTAATTCTTCCTCATTCATTGGTTTCCTAAATGGTTTAATAACTCATGCTTAATAACTCAACCATTGTCGTTTAAAAGATCTTTTCGGATCATCCATAGATCTAAAAATGAAACCAATCCATCCATGTGTTAGAATATGATAAACAAGTCCATAACCTATGACAGATAACTAGTGACTTTGGATCCACACATTCAAGGTCTCTATAGAAAAATGCCTTCCTAAAAACTTTTCGATCAAAGTCTTGCTTGCAAACTATGAAGCTTGCTCAACCCTCAAATCTTCACCCATAACCAGCTTAACCCTATTCTCCTTCCACTTCAAAACCTCATGGGGCTTCTTCGACCTAAATGGCCTCTACAAAGTCGCCTCACACATTCTCAAAGCACCCAGATCAAGTCCATTACTGATAAAACCTAGACCATTAACTTTCTCCAACAATGGGGATCTATTCTTTGGCGGTAAAACCACCCTCTAGTTGCATAAAAAAACATCTTGAATGCGACCTTTGAACCCTAACTGCGATGAAACAATGGAGTGTCTATGTTGAGCCTCAGTGTTAATGCATACATGCCAAGTCTTAGTATGTCGATTGGTGCCCTCAATCACCTCCACGAGTGCTCAACCCAGATCCAATACCACTAACTTACACCCCTTTATATCCCTGACACCATCCATTGACATATTTGACATAAATTTAGAACCCACTTTGGCGTCGAAAGCTAAAGTTTGTGAATGAGGTTCATTTGACACTCTAACACACAACCCTTAACAACATCTAAGCCCTTTGCCATGGAAGACATGTGAGGATAGTTGACAAAGATTTGTTCTTTAGTGTCTAAATCATCTAAATAGTCTATAAGTTGAATGTTGTCTACCATGACCTATAAAACCTGAATATTAAATCTTGGATTTCAAATCACAGCTCGCCCAATCCCCAACCCAATAAGTCAAATCACCCTAAGAATAATTTGATCAACCTTTCCCTTCCATACCTTTATGGAAATTCACTTATATAATTATAATTATAATAATAATGTGATTTTTCAAAAAATATTAATACATATTATATTTATAAATTATAAAAATATTTCATAACACGTCATCAAACTAATAATTTTTTTGACCCATATGAATTGACACAAAAAGTTAAAACTACACTTCGTTGTCGGGACAAACAAGGGTTGCATGGCAACTGAGTCCCTGCCTAATTAGTTGGGAAATACACATTGAACAATGAAACTTAATATAACTAAATGCACAAGTAATGAATATTTTTTGTCAAAAGATAATATTTGAAGATTGTTTGTTATTCAAAATGTATAATGAAATTACATTGCCAGTATTAAATAATTCACCACTAAATTCTTATTAATTTTGTCACCTAAAAAAATTACAAACCCTCAACTTTCTAAGACAAGTTAGGTGTTATGATATGTTATATATTAAATTTATTATTTCAATTTCTAAAATTAAACAAACTTTACTAAATTATCATTAGTTTTACCACCTTCTAATAAAATATTAAAAATTCACAACTTTTATCTTATAACTCTTAAAATTGAATATGCTAAATTGTCATATCAATTTTTAAAATTAGAAAAACTTTTAATATCAAATTATATATATTTCAATACAAAATTTAAATTTCTTTGATTCACCGAAAATTTAAATAGAAAAGAATTAAACAAATAAGCACTACATGGAAATCATTAATTAATCAATTATGATTTCAAAGTTATATTATGAGTAGCTTGCCTTATTACTTTTAAATGAATTAAAAGCAACTTATATTACTATTAATTGTACTTATCCATGTCATTAGAAGACTTTGTAATAATGGTGATAGGGAAAGGCTACTATCAAAAAGTTGTCCAAATTTTACCATTAAAAAATCTCAACCAAAACATTTTTCAAATTTTGTTGTAAATTATATAAAAACATCCTTATATTACAAAACAAAATTTAACCACTAATTTTTTAATGGAGTTGTAATAATTACTCTCATAGAAAAAAGTCACTAAAAAACTTTGCACAAATTTTATTATAATTTATAATTTAATTTTGTTTGATGTAAGCGAATATTTAAACTTTGAATAATATTTAAATTATCCCACACACATCATATAATAACCAAAAAAAACTAGTTGCACCCAGGCACACGCTTATCCTTAATTGTGTTGTGCCCGAGATTCCGTAAAAGTAAAGGAAAAATGGTCGATGGTGGTAAGTGAACTAACTAAAAATTCTGGATATAGGAATAAATGGAAATTAAAGAATTCTTTATAAATGTTTTCAATTTTTTTAATTTTTATTTGAAATGCCCTGTACATTGCAATTGTTTTTAATTTAATTAAGTATACCGCATGTATATATTGTAATCATTAAGAGCTCATTAATTAAGACCACTTTCAGCTCGATTTTCCCTCAGATTGCAGAGTACATAGTGTACAATATATATATGAGTGTAATTAAATAAAAAAATTGTAATTAATTATTGACAAATCATTTAATGCTAATGTCTAATAATTCATGTATAGGGGAACCTGACCATCACATTTGTAACCAGTAGAGGTTACCCGGAGGACGCCGGCGATAGGGCTGCCAAGAATCGGCGGAAAGGCAAGTTTTCGACAGGGACATGTGTCCATAAATGACGCAAAAGACCCCGTGTAAGAGGTGCGTGATAGCGACGGCCCCGGTTTTGAAGTAAGAGGATACTTAATTTTAAATTTGGATTTTACATAAACATGGAAAATGACAAGGACAATGAGTAATTGAGTTAAGGGTGGCACTTGGAAGAAGTGAAATAAACATTAGTTAAAGTATTGGAAGAAGTGAAGCTGGCAATAACACTTCAAAGTTATCAGCCAAAAAAATTGTAACAAATATATTTTTTATTTATTTTAAAATATATGAATTGAAACTTCCTAAGTTAAACATTAGAATTTCTGAAAAATTTTAAAGTCAACCACAAACTAATGTCAAATCAACCATGAACTCATTACTATAGTCCTAGGCCTTCTGGCAGGGACTAATAACGTGAGGAGCTTTAGCCTTTTCACTTCCACTTTATGTAATTTCAACATAAAGAAATTCGATCTTTATTGCATTGAATATAAAAGTATTTATAAACTTCATTTTATGTCATTATTTGAAAAGAAAGATAGAAAATGACATCATTTCAATTTTTCATTTTCAATATGTAGTTATGACTTCGATTTTCATTATATATTTTTACAATTTATATAAGTTTTAAGTTTATTATATATTTTTACAATTTATATAAGTTTTAAGTTTATTATATATTTTTACAATTTATATAAGTTTTAAGTTTATGTTTTTTTTGGACATGTTAGAGGTGAGATGGAATAATAATGCTTTCAACAATCTATTTTGTTATTAATTTTGTATTTAAAAATAGGTTGGTAGGTTTGGAAAAGTAGGAGAAATCACATAACATGATATCTAAATCTTAATGGGCGGCCAAATAGTTCCCCACTAAGGTTAGTGATTTTGGAGGGGCTCAAGTCCCCAAAGCTCCTTATTGATGGGTGGGGTACCATTGCATCCATTGACATTGATCCTATTGTTACAAGTTGAAGCAAAGCCCTATATAATCATGATTAGCCTCCTCCAACGATCAACATGATTGGCAACTATTACTCTAGTTGTTTGGGTTTCTACCCTTTTGTGTGCTTGTGATTACAGATTCTTGAGGTGTTTTGGCCTAAGCTAGCTTCATATTATATTTTGAATTTGCTCATGAAATTGATAACTAGTTGGGGTGTTTTGGCTTTTTAACCAACTTTGATTTTGTGTTTTTCACTTACTTATGGATAAAAAGTCATATGAGAAAAGTATTAGCCTTTAGGGTTAATGACAACCTTTCCCTTTTCCCTTTCCTTTCCTTTTCCCTTTCCCTTTCCCTGGCCTTTCTTTTTCCCTTTCTCTTTCCCTTTCCCTGGCCTTTCCTTTTCCCTTTCATTTCCCTTTCCCTTTCATTTCCTTTTCCCTTTCCCTATGCCCTCAACACTCGTCATGAAGTCAGGAAGTCAGGATTAAAAGTCAAGGTGCCGCTCATGCGCCCCTCAACTCTGTCTCAGAATTAGTAAAGGGGTTAGCCGCGTCCCTGGGTACACCAACCAGAGTGTTTTGGCTTTTTAACCAACTCCTATTTTGTGTTTTTCACTTACTTATGGATGTTGCTTAGATGACCCGGTTTTTTTTTTTTTTGGGTATTAAAGCTTATACATATTTGCTTATCAATACAGTATAAATGAAGTTTTATTCAAAATATTCGGAACTTGTATTTTGTGGAAAAGTGAAATATGGTATTGTGTATATAACAACAAAGTCATTGGGTAGGTTGTGGGTTTCACACGGGTAATTGTCTATTGCAAATGTGTCAGATTTGTGGGGTTTGTGTGGACTGTGTACATTTGTGAAAGCACCATGTTTATCCATTCAAAGTTGACGTTGACTATAAAGATAAGGGTTGTTGAACATTTTAACATAGAGAATTTGACATTGGGTAGATTCACATAGAGTCATACCTCATTAATTTGTAACTTTGGTTAGTAAATTCAAAGAATGATTAATTAAGGGTTGATGAGTGTCTAATTAAATGCAAAAGAACAAAAAATAGATTAAAGATAATCATAAATTTAGATGATATTGTACTACATCAAGTCCATAAATTCAAGACTTTATGGGAGGCATTGAATGCTCTTATGAAAATCATGTACAAAATGAAGACTTAAAGTAGTAGGCAATACTTGCACTACTAGTATATTTATGTGAGAATGGTTGATGTAGTGCCAATGATGATACACCTAGACAACATGAAGAAGTTTGTTGGAAAAATTCCCATCAACAAGTGTTAAAATCTATGTAGTGGAAGGACATGATTTTGGATAATTTGTCATGTCATTCATTTAAGAACACTTGATTTCTTCTACCTACATAGAACTACTCACCTTACCTTTTTTATTGCTCTTGTATTATCCTTTGGATATTGACCCGAAAAATTTCTTCACACCTTTGGTGATTTTTTTCTCTATATTCGATGTTTTATTAGGAAGAGCTTGCCAAGTTAATGAACATAGGATTGTTATTACCTTATTAGGGTTCAATTCCCTCATATAGTATGTTTTCCTTTCATGAGTTAGGGTACCTACACAAAAACATTATCAAACAAGGCTACTAGGTAGCATATACCTGCCGTATATGATAGTGAAAGTATTGTTTAAGGAGATATATAATAAAGAAAGTATTGTTTGAGGAGATAGGGAGAGAAGGAGCAGGTGCGTACGCACGAGGAATAATGGTTTAATGGCTAGCTGGTAGTCGAATTAAATTGAGTATTGGTTTAGTTCATTGATAAGTGAGAAGCTTCTTTATTTCCTCAAAGCATATCCTCCGTATTAAGCAAACCATAGATGTGTCTAGAGTTCGAGTTGCCTAGCTCGTGGGGTAAGGTCAAATCTATGTGCTGCGAACAATGAAGTGCCCGGTACAGAGATGCAACAAATTATTTGGGCCTGTACAACCCCTCCCAGTCGGTTTATCTCTTTCTAGAATGTTCCTATGACACTCCTTTCCTGGTGCTGCCACCCCCGAGTTATGACAATTGAACATGTTGTTGAATGCTTGATCAATGGATGAAATGACTAGACGACATGAAATATTTATTACAATATTTATGAAATGACTAGACACGACTATACGACAGAAATATTTATTACAATAACATTGGGGGGAGCGAAGGTAGCAATAAGACTTCAAATTTTTTGGCCAATAAGATCTCAGATAAATGAGATTTGAAATTTAAAATAAATTATTATTTTTTTAAACTTTGGATAAAAAGATGTATATTTTTTGGTCAACCCTGAACTAATAGAAAGTCAAGCCTAACTCAACACTATATACCATGTCTATCGGCATGTATAACAAGTGTTGCATGGCAGCATAGTCCCTGCCAGGCTGGAAGGGGAGTAAATGCCTGGGGCCGCAAGTTGCAGTACACGTGGTATTCATGCAGAATTTAGTATTTGTGAATTAGTTTTATTTGAAATTTATAAAAAATTCTTAATGTCTAGTACATGAACGAAGGTTCATAGGATCTAAGTTTGTTAGTACATGAAATATTTAATGCATAAGCAATGTAACCCAACAATCACGGAGTCACAGGTTGGTGAAGTCGCGGGTTCACTTTTTTCATTTTTTATGGCCACCCTGTGTTTTGAAATACATTTTGCACCCAACACTTCCGTCATATACATTTTGCACCTAACAATTTGGTCATATACATGAAACAATAATTTATAGAAATGCATCGAACAAATATGGAGTCGCGGGTTCATGACGTCCAACATGTTGAGTGATATACATTTTGCACCAAACACTTCCATCATATACATTTTGCACCCAACAAGTCTATCATATACATGAGACTGAGCATTTTATAGAATATTGTAACATTGTATGAAGATTTATAGTAATTTATGTAACGCTATAACATGTTATATTTAATAAATAATATACACAATTATTTAAATTGTATTCAATAATTTTTTTTTATAAGTAAGATTGTATAAAAGTCTGTCAAAATGAAGGACTATAGAGAATTTCCATGGTGTCAAGCTGTAAATACTGAGTTGCCCTGAGGGGAAACCAGCTTAGGGTGCACTGAGAGTAATGACGCCCTGCCTCGAGCGAGCTGAAGTTAAAGTAATGAGACACGTGGGCAGGAAGTTGAAGTACATGGGTACGTGGGCAAAAACTGGAAAAAATAGTGGTAATGTCTGTTACCGAAAAATTGGGCTTCTGTTGTTTCGTGGTCTACAAATAGAACCTAGATTTCCGCGATATACATATTGACAATCGGAGTTGCAGAGTACTTGAATTTGAAGCGGCTCGTGTCGAATAACCAAATTGAAATAATAAACTCAATAACTTATTTTTCTATCAATAAAATCATTTATAATTAATTCTTGACTTAGCTAGTTTTTTGGATCGCGGGTTCTCGGGCTGGGGACCTGTTGTTCTGTGGCCTACAAATAGCACCGAGAGTTCCGTGATATACAAATTGACAAGCGGTCTTACAGACTATTCGAATTTTTGGATCGCAGGTTCTCGGGCTAGCAAGCTGAAAATCGGGTTTATGTTGTTCCGTGGCTTACAAAAATCAAATATGTAATTTGATTAAGTAGATATATAGAGCATGCATGGAAGATTCATTCCGGGTTGTCGTGGTTGCAGGCTGAAAATTGGGCTTCTGTTGTTCCGCGATATACAAATTGACAAGCTATTTTGCAGACTATTTGAATTTATGGATCGCGGGTTCTCGGACTGGTGAGCTGAAATTTGGGCTTCTGTTGTTCCGTGGTCTACAAATAGAACCTAGAGTTCCGCGATATACATATTGACAATCGGACTTTGGGAGTATTTGAATTTGAAGGGGCTCATGTCGAATAACCAAATTGAAATAATAAACTCAATAATTTATTTTTCTATCAATAAAATAATTTATAATTAATTAAAACAAGTTTAGCATTCCCGAATTAGTTATCCTTTTTACATATGCTGGTGAAAAAAAAAAGAAAGAAAAATAGTATTGACGTCTTTTACATAGGTTGGTGAACATAAGTATGAAAAAAATAGCGTTCCTCAATTAGTATTATTTAAAAGAGTGGGTTCTTAACTTTTGGATCGCGGGTTCTTGACTTAGCTAGTTTTTGGATCGTGGGTTCTCGAGCTGGGGACTTGTTGTTTCGTGGCCTACAAATAGGACCGACACTTTGGCGATATACAAATTGACAAGCTGTCTTGCGGACTATTTGAATTTTTGGATCGCGGGTTCTCGGGGTGGCAAGCTGAAAATCGGGCTTCTGTTGTTCCGTGGCCTACAAAAATCAAATATGTAATTTGATTAAGTAGATATATAGAGCATGCACGAAAGCTTCATTATGGTTTGTTGAGGTTTTCGACTGAAAATTGGGGCTCTGTTGTTCTGTGGGTTCTGTGATATACAAATTGATAAGCTGCTTTGCGGACTATTTGAATCTTTGGATCGCAGGTTCTGGGATTGGCGGGCTGAAAATTGGGCTTTTGTTGTTCTGTGGTCTACAAATAACACCTAGAGTTCCGCGATATACATATTGACAATCGGACTTGTGGAGTATTTGAATTTGAAGGGGCTCATGTCGAATAACCAAATTGAAATAATAAACTCAATAGCTTAATTTTCTATCAATAAAATGATTTATAATTAATTAAAACAAGTTTAGCATTCCTGAATTACTTTTCCTTTTTACATATCCTGGTGGACAAGAAAAGAAAAAAAAAATAGTACCGACGTCTGTTACATAGGCTAGTGAACATAAGTATGAAAAAAATAGCGTTCCCGAATTAGTTTTCTTTAAAAGAGCAGGTTCTTGACTTAGCTAGTTTTTGGATGGCGGGTTCTCGGGCTGGGGACCTGAAAAGGGGGCTTTTATTGTTCCTTGTCCTACAAATAACACCTAGAGTTCCACGATATACATATGGACAATCGGACTTGCAGAGTATTTGAATTTGAAAGGGCTCGTGTCGAATAACCAAATTGAAATAATAAACTCAATAATTTATTTTTCTATCAACAAAATTATTTATAATTAATTAAAACAAGTTTAGCATTCCCGAAATAGTTTTCCTTTTTACATATGCTGGTGGACAAAAAAAGAAAAAAATAGTACTGACGTCTGTTACATATGTTGGTGAACATAAGTATGAAAAAAAATAGTGTTCCCGAATTAGTTTCATTTAAAAGAGCGAGTTCTTGACTTAGCCAGTTTTTGGATCGTGGGTTCTCGGGCTAGGACCCTAAAAAGCTGGCTTTTGTTGTTCTGTGTCCTACAAATAGCACCTCCAGTTCCGCGATATACAAATTGACAATCGAACTTGCTGACTATTTGAATTTTAAGGGGCTCGTGTTAAAATAATTTAGCATTCGTGAATTAGTTTTCTTTACATAGGTTTTACATACGTTGGTGGAAAAAAGAACAAAAAGTATAGCACCAATGTCTGTTACATAGGGCGGTCGACAAAAGGAGCAAATAAATAGCATTCTCGAATTAGTTTTCTTTAAAACAGGGACTCATCCACACAAGAAATTGAAGTTTATGAAATTATAGGTTCTTGGAGACCATAAACTATACATAGCAAATACGTAACTCTGTATACATACTCTCTATAAAAATCTAGGAACACATAAAAGTAGAGAAAAAAATAGCATTCCCGAATTAGAGCATGGACGGAACCCTCATTCCATACTTAACCAGTTTTTGGATCGCGGGTTCTCGGACTGGGGACCTGAAAATCGGGGTTCTGTTGTTCTGTGATATACAAATTGGCAATGGGACCTACAGACTATTTGAATTTTAATGGGCTCATGTCCCAAAAATTTAGCATCCGC
Organism: Picea sitchensis; assembly: GCA_010110895.2. Lineage (NCBI taxonomy): Eukaryota > Viridiplantae > Streptophyta > Pinopsida > Pinales > Pinaceae > Picea > Picea sitchensis. The sequence goes on along the minus strand of SNQJ01S0009484.1, from coordinate 77,422 downwards.
GAATTAGTTTTCTTTACATAGGTTTTACATACGGTGGTGAACAAAAGCACAAAAAATATAGTGCTAATGTCTGTTACATAGGGCAGTGGGCAAAAAGACCAAATAAATAGCATTCCCGAATTAGTTTTCTTTAAAACAGGGGCTCATGGATACAAGAAATTGAAATGTATCAAATTTTAGGTTCCTAGAGACCATAAATTATACATAGCAAATATGCAATTTTTTAAAGTATATATTTACTTTTATACATACGAAATATGTACTTTTATAAATTATGGGGATGAGATTTTATACAGCATGCACAAAGCCCTCATTCCATATTTGCACAGAGCTCTGATTCGATACCGAGACAGTTTTTGAATCGCAGGTTGTGGAGCTGGCGGACTAAAAATTAGGCGTTTGTTGTTCCATGGCCTACAAAGAGCACCCACAATTCCGTGATATAGAAATTGACAAGCGGACTTGTGGAGTATTTTAATTTTAAGGGCCTTTGTGGCAAAAGTAAGAAGGACAGGTGGTCAAGATGTAAGAAATGACATACTCTCTACACGTTTGAGTACAAAAAAAGTAGTGAACACAATTTTATGACATTTATATAAAAAATAATGAAATGTGTTATATATTCCTGGAAATTTAAAGAAACACACACACACACACACACACACACACACACACACACACATATATATATATGAAATATGATATTTCAAAGTTGAGTCAGTGATTTATTTCATACTTTATTTTGAAAATGACAAGGGCGGAGAAAATATGTATAGGAAAAAAAAAGAATTGAGATAAAATAAACACAATGACTTCACATTCAGCATAACTGAAGATAAAAATCTAGGAACACGCAAATATATAAGGAGACAAAAGAATAGTTTTATTTGGAATATATGAAAAAAATAATTGTTTGTTACATATCCCTGGAAATGCAAATGCGTTTGCCATATAGACTGGGATTGGGGTTCCCGCGGACCATAACATAAATATGTACAAGAAATAGGACTGTGGAAAGAAGTTGGACACAGTAGATTGTAATACCTGAAAAGTAGAAATGGGAAGATCATTTTTTTGCTATAGATTTCTACTCATAAAAATTGGAATAACTAGATTGATAAATAAAGAACTATGCATTTCCCTGTTGGATTTGGTCGGTGATCCACTTCAAGTTCTCTTCAATATAGCTTCTCAAGAGGGCAACGTTGATGTCATTGCGGATTTTAATGCTGAAAACTTCATTTTCTAATTCGCTTAGATCAATTGAAAGTTTACACAGAGTTTCATCAATGTCTCCATTCTGTACCGAATACCGGGCTAGCCAGTTGTCCACCTCTTCTTCATGATATTCAAGAATCCTGTAAAATTTTTCTAAAGACAAGGCCTTTGAATTATCAACTTGTTTATCGAAAGCTTGCTTGGTTGATGCCAGCGAGTTGAGGATTAAGCTGGGGTCCTGGAAGCCGTTTGTCTTTCCTGCTAAGTCTATTTTGGTGAGCTTTGTGAATAATGCTCCTTTCTTTGATATTGCTTGCTCACATGATTGGACGATGAGATACATATTCTTCACTTTCTCTTTCCGACATTCTTCTAATTGAGTGAGTTGTTTATCGGAAGGGAGATCATGTTGTCTTCTTCTCGTCTCTGGCATGTTGTTGACATGAAAGGCAAAAGGGATGACCGTGTGCACATAGAAAGTTTCTTCATTTTTTAAATCCGTCTACAGAAGTAGGAGAAAGTTATGTGCCCTGCTCCCCAGGGAATCCATATTCTGTGATGTTTCCCAAGCCTTAGTAATCAGTTCCATTCTTTTGTTGATATTTTTCTCGACATATCCTCTACAGGATGCGAGGAAGCTGGAGGACCCTTTTAGATTTGTTACAGGGGTGCATGTAGTAGCAGTAGGCATGGCTATTCCCAAAGAACTGTGATGCAATGGCATAGGAAACAAAGCTTCCTCTAATTTCTTAATCCGGTTCTCTAGCTTGGCATTTTCGGCTTCNAATGACTCCAATGGAATCGTGAAGAGCATCTCCGATTGCCATGTGAAGTTGAGATATTTTGGACCCCTGCATATTGGCAAGGTCAAGTTCTAAACGATGTTTTCTTTTCTTATTTTTTACATCTCTTTTTTCAACGATTAATTTTTTTGATTCGAATTCAAAAACAACACTATGGAATACGAAGGATTCATCTTCGTCAAAAATTAGGGTATCAACCATGTCCATTGAGCAAGCATGCTGAATTGCATCTCCAGGCTGATCAAGGTTGCAGAATATGCTTTCCACATCAGTGTCAAGATCCATCTTTTCACTATAAATCTCGGGTTGCTCCGCCTCCCCTACAAATCTTTTTGCCTTCTTCTGCACAGGAAGCTCGAGAGGAAGATGTTCACTGTATCTCTACAAATTTGTTGTAGAGTTGGTGCTAGTACTTTATGGAAATGTTGGTTTGCTCCAGACGCTGCTTGAAATGAAGAAATGCAGGGAACAATATAACTCCCTGGAAACATTGCTTCAATGTGTGCGAATGGAAAATCTCCTCATGAATGACAATATCTATGCTTGTTGTATGATGACCTGTTAAAAGTAAAGCTTAATTATTATCATACTTAGAAATGCGAAGGTGGCAGTTACGACGAAGAACATTTAAGGATTGGAGGTGTCGAACCAAGCTGGCGGCGTGCGAATAACATTCCATTGTGTTTGAAATTAAGACTGGGAAGGGATAAGAAAAGCCTTCACAAAAATTACATTGATGGCAGAACTTCTCGAGCCTTGCGCGCATCAATGATAGCTTAGACGGTGCCTGCACGATGACCTGTTAGCATTAAATATTTAGAAAGAAGACACACACACACACACACACACACATATATATATATATATATAAACGCTATTTCTTATTATGCACACATGCGAAGGTGACGGGCACGGGGCAAGGAAGGAATGGCCAAGTCTGAAAGTGCATGGTGAAACTGCTAAGTGTTCAATGCTGAAATTGCATGAGTCGGAACTGTTCAGCTAAGCAAACCAAAGGGCTCGGTCCGACTCCCAGTGCATATTTCATAATTCATGTGCAACACCAACTCTGTGGTTACCAGATTAGTCTGTGTAGAAACGAGGCAAAACTAAAAATGTACCTTCATAAAGTATGGACATGAGATTTTATAGAGCATGCACGGATATGTCATTCCATACTTTGCCACTTTCGGAATTGCGGGTTCTCGGGTGGCCGGGCTCAAAAAATGCCTCTATTGTACGGTGTTCTACAAATAGCACACACAGTTCCACGATATACAAATAGACAAGCGAATTTGCGGGTTGGCTGACATTTTATAGACCATTGACAGTTTCTGGATTGCAGGTTCTCAGGCTAGCGGGGTAAAAAACGGGGCTTTATTTCTTGGTGACTTACAAATAGCTTATGATAATAAACTGACAAGCGGATTTGCGGGCTGGCCGGCTCAACATTCTACTCCAGGGCTGGCGGGCTCCCAGAAATGATCAATGCATAGAAAATATGCACAGATCCCTTATTCCATATTTAGCCACTTATTTGGATCGCCGACTTGTCTTCGTCCGACTCCAACTCTGTAGTTACTAGATCATTGTGTGTAGAAAAGAGGCAAAACTAAATATGTACCTTTATAAAGTATCGACATGAGATTTTATACACCATGTACCCATATCGCATTCCATACTTGTGGGTTCTCGGGCGGGAGGGGTAAAAAAAAAGGCCTCTATTGTTCCATGTTTTACAAATAGCAGATACAGTTCCGTGATATACAAATTGACAGGCGGACTTGCGGGGTGGCTGAGATTTTATAAATGATGTACAGTTTATGTATCGCGGGTTCCAGGGCTGGCACGCTCCCAGAAATGAGCACTACATACCAAATATGCACAGATCCCTTATTCCATACCTAGCCACTTATTTGGATCGCGCACTTGCGGGATGCACATTATGTCTCTAATGTTTCATGTCCTGCAAATAACCATCATAGTTGGGCGATTTAGAAATTGACAAGTGGACTTGCGGGCTGGCTAGCTCAACATTGCATCTGTTCGATGGCGGACGTGCAGGGTAGCGGCCTCTACGTGCAAAAAAAAAAAAAAACATAGTTGCAAACAAGTTTGACAAACACAGAGAAAGTAAACGAAGAATTGTTTACTATGGAACATGGGCAGAAAAAGAATGCACCTTTGCATGGATTGGTCTACGTCTCTGATTAGGAGTTCTTTGCATCGTCTAGTTTTCCTATTTGTTTCTATCAACAAAAGTACAAAGCAAAACGGATATGAACATAAGTTCAGATGTTAAGAAAAAGGAAACTACTATGTACATATAAAAAAAAGAAATAGAATAAGATGAATAGAGTGACAAATAGTTTTTGGGAGGATGTACCTTTTTTCTTTTTCTTTTTGCACAATGTATATTTTATAATTCAAGTAGAACACCGTCTGTATGCTCACAAGAATGATGTGTGTAGAAATCAAGGATACAAATATGCTTTGAAACATAGAAATATGAGTTTGCAATAAGTTTGATGTATATGTCATAATTCAAGTGCAATACAATTGGTATTGCACTT
>SNQJ01S0009484.1:57758-71076 GCA_010110895.2 Picea sitchensis | reverse complement strand
GATGCAGTTTTGTTGAATAGTAGATATCTTGTTTTTCTTGTCAATGACCATATGCCAACTGATATATTCAACCAGTTAGACAACCACCGAATAAAAGATGTATCTCCCCAAAGTCCCCTCTGATGTGCAGGCAGAACTGGAGATGCAAACAACCACATATTTGAAAAATACGTAGCCACATCATGTATTCCATGCAACTGCCGAAGAAAATCAGATTCCAGTTCGTATTCATAGGACTGCAAAGCCTCAACATCGCCATTTTTAAAACAGGTCAAGAAATAATCTATCAATCCATTGCGCAGCTCGGTCGACGAATAGAGAAAATGCAATAGAACCTGGAATGTATCGAAAAGGCAATCCCCAACAGTATACAAGAATGCATCCAATCTAAAAAGCCCATTGCTATGCAAAACCACGTCAATGTTGTCATGTATAATGGATTGTGTATCTATTTCATACGACTCAACATCTATCACTTCTTTCATCTCTTCAACTGTCATTTTCAAGATGTTTGCTACATACTTTCAGTTTCTATGAAAACAGAGAAAAGCAGGGGAAAAAAAAAGCTAGCAAAATAAAAAAGGAAAGCAAAATAGGGTACCAATCTCTGTATGTATCTTTCAACCTTCTCCTTCTCAACTCGAATCCCGCCCAGTCCCCATAGCAGATGAGAAGAAAACAGAGAAATAAATAAAACAATAACTTTATTGAGCATAAAGAGAACAGGTAAACACAGTTTTCTGACCCACAAAATAAAAGCATCCATTGCAACTACACCCCGTTTGATGGTTCCCTCTTCTGATGGCTCCCAACTACTTTTCGTAAAGCCCTCTGCATTGCAAGACACATGGTTTCCAGGAACAGAAACTAAGAGCACATACAAAGATGGTCTGCAACAGAATTTGGAGGAGGGACTCCCACCATTGAAAAACAACAAGAACAAGGAAACTTACCTGTCAAGAAAGGATAACAAGAGCTCAGCCCCAAAAAACTGCAAACCGCAACAACAGGTCCAACAACTTGCAAAGTTGAAGAACAATAAACCAGTGAACAACCACGAAGAGCTCAAACTGCAAGTGCAGGACCTCAACTTTGCAAAGTTGAATCAAACAAGAACCAGAATCATGGAACAAAGCAGCGAACAAGGATCGAGCACTCGAGTAGCGATGCCGACCATGAATGAAACTGTATTGCAACGCATCTGTACAATAATCATTTAAGATTGCCAGAGTTGTTAGGTAAACAGCTAAGACTGTCAGGACCATCTAAGGGCGTAGGCCTGTGTAAGCATTTAAGAAAATATGCAGCGTGGCAGGCCTGTTTTCTCGAAGCACACAACAATAAAGCAAAAATCACACATAATAATATGATAGAGAATGTATTATACCCAACAGAAAATGCTAAGGGAAACATTCAAACTAATGCTAGCATTAATCCACCTTCGACCAATGCATAATAAAATATATGATTCAAAAAGACCATATACTACCAAATACTTTGGATATGCCAAGATATTTAACATTGGGAATAGCGAAGGCGGCAATAAGACCTCCAATCCGTTGTTCAATCAAATCTTGACAAACATGATACTTTTTATTATATAAAAATCGATGTTTTCACTTCCCTTCTTCCAACAATAGACAATATGAAAATATTTCTGATCAATGCACAATCTAATACTAGGTCAACAATTTATAGATCGCTATAGTCCCTATATGCCTACGACAGAGACTAATAACAAAAACCATCATAAATTTTAAATAAAATTAAAAGTCACGTATTATAAATTATCCCACGTCTTCAAGTGAATAATCAACCCATTAAAATCTAAAAAAACACACATACTTAACACTAGTTTCATTAATTTTCCATTTGAAAAATGGAAGAAAAGACACTTCTATTACATTTACTCAAAAAGGTGAGTTATAATTAATACTGCCAACTTTCAATATTAAACATTATTATTTTTCTACTTTTGTAAAGATTAAATAATACGTCAATCTAGGTATTACAATTATCTAAACCTTCACTAATCTAAGGAAATCTATACCTATTTCTTTTATAAAAATTTCCATCTATTTTCAATATAAAAAATTGTTAAGTTTTTACTCTATCAAAAGTTAGATGACACATCAAGAAGCTTCACCAACCCAAGGAGGTCTATGCATATTTTTCTTAATTCCATATACTTAATTTGTCATTTAGAAAATATAATTTAAGTTAATTTTGTAGAAAAAATATAAAAAATAATCAATATTAAATTAATTTAGAGAACATATACAGTTAAATGATGCCCCTAAACATTCTCACAATTATAAATCGACCAAAAAACATTTAAAATACAATTAAAATTCCAACTGTAATTACCTGTATCGCCGGATTTCCACTACCAAAAAAAGGTAAATTAGGTCCTAACCCCCTCCGTATGTAGGTCGGTAGGTTATCTTTCCATAGGATTCTGTTAATCTAGTCAATGCTAATTGGTCTTCACGTCATCTCTATTTTATTGGTCCCCGGAGAAAATAGTTGAACACATTCCAAGGCAGGTTTAACAGCGAATGCCCTATCCAGCGAACGGCCTATTTAATTATTATGCTCAATTCCTCGAGGAGTGCCAATTATCATTCCCAGGCCTTCAGAGAGTGCCATTGAGATTTTACCACCATTCTTCAATTTGGAAATTTCTGATTCTCGCGTTTCTTGGATCCATGGCTTCGGTGTCAGCAGCCTTCAATGGTTTTCTCATCATGTGTCTTTTCGCTTGTTTCTTTCAAGCCCAAGGCCGCCCTGGTAAGCCCTTCTTTGCCTGCAGATCATACATAGTTTCGATATCCATCTCCTCTAATCATCATCATCCCTTGGATGAAAGCCTGGCAATCGCCATGCCCGTTGAGAATGAGAAACTTGAAGTGTATCAGGAGGAATTTTTGAATGAAGAAGACCAGAGTCATGTTGTTTATTCGTGGGGTTTTATCAACAATCCCAACCCATCTCATAAAACTATCCCTGCCCACAAGAAGAAGGTGGGTTCCTTCCAGAGGAGAGCCGAAGATGTTTTGAGCATTGTGTTTGCTCTGTTACTTGGTGCTCTCTCTGGTGCCATTACAGCCACTCTGATTCACATGGTGTGGTCCATATCTACCAGCAGGTATAGTTCATCCACTGAAGAAGATGATGATATGGGTGATGTTATAGATCCCATGGATTTTAGCTACGAAAAGTTGCCCACCAAGGAAGGAGTAGAGGTTGAGGGCAAGCCCACCAAGGAAGGAGTAGAGGTTAAGGGCAAGCCCACCAAGGAAGGAGTAGAGGTTGAGGCCAAGTAAACTCCTATGCAAACACCCACCTGGTTTGCTTTGTTGTACAGATTACCTCCATGAATCATTGAATTCTTTTGAAGCACTATGCATTATGCTACTAGCTCAAGAGCAAACATAGCGGATTATTTTACATGCTTTCGAATATGTATTAAATAGGATTTGCTATTCATACTATATTCTCTTTTGTTGAAAAACAATGTTSTTATTTATGCCAAACTTGATAATTATAAAACTAGATATTGCTATTCTGCTGCCTAATTGTGTGTGCGTACGCGTGAACATTTTCTTAACTTGAGGTTTTAGCAGGAGATTAATAGTCTTGCATTTTCAGCTTTATTGTATCCTCTCTCTCTCATAAACATTATATTTAGCTTCAAATTTACTATTATGATTTCCCTTTACCTCTCAGATTTTATTATTTTCTCCCAACTATAGAACTTCCGTTTTTATCTTCCAAATACTTGCTAAGATTATCACCCAATTAAATAGTAGTATGAGTTGTATTTGTTTTTTTTTTCTGGGTTACAAAGCTGGAGGAAAATCCCTAGTACTTCCCTTCATGAAAGTCAATACAAGAATATATTCGTTATGACAACAATATATTCGTTATGAGCTCAACATATCACTTGTGGGAATTGAATCCGGGTAGGGAGGATAACAATCAGTCCTCCCAACCACCCGAGCTAAATCCAATTAACGGTAGGATGAGTTGTATGTCTCCAAAAAGTTTTGGATCTTTGTACTTGGCCTTCAAACATGAAATGTCTTGAGTGGCAAGATATGCAGCTTCCAGAGATCAAAAGTCGCATGCCAGTGAGCTTTGGATTTCATTTTCTTCCCATTAGCAAGAGACTTTGACTTTTTTTGGACTTCCAATCTCCTTAATGTCATTTGAAATGGAATTGTAGGAAGTCCAATTTTGTGCCAATCCCTAAATCTGTGCTGTTCACAATAATGGATAAGTTCATGTTTTCAATTATCTTAGGTCCTGGTCTATAGGGAATATTCCAAAGTTCGTCCTTATGGGCCAGAGAGGGTACATAAGTACAAATCCGTATTTGGTACTGGGAGCACACCTGCCAGGTTTTTATTGTTCTGGCAGCAAGCACTCCAACTTGCTGCTAGACCACTGTCTGATGGACTATATATTGTGGATAGGCTTAGTGTGCAATTGGTATTTAAAATTTAAAATTTGAATTATTAGATAACCTGTTAAAGATTATGTCTCAATTTATTTTTGTTTTTTAACCAAGTAATGGTTAGATACTGTTTATTTATGCACCAACTATTAACATGGAATCCAGAGCATGTATGCTTCAATATAGAGTCTATATCGTCTTGGTTTTACATATGCCAACGTAAGCCTTTCACATATCAGAGATTGTCGTAGCAAAACTCCTGGAATTCATCATGGATAATCTAGTTGCTATATTAAACATAAAGTGGCACTGATTACAGACTTTTATTATTAATGTGTGTAGGTTCTGAGGATTATTATGCTTTCCTTTAGTTCTAAATATTGTACTCAGTTATAGGATTTTCAGGTTTGGAAATGAACAGGCACACTTTCCGGCAATTTGATTCTTTCAAATAGAAGAATGCAATGGTGATAATTTGTTTAATTTCTGCGGATAATTGTCGAGGGATGCCTGTTCTCTGTACAAGACTAAGTATATACTATATATTTCTAATCTGCACTTAATAGTATCTTAGTATAAATAGGCATGCAATTTACTGATTTGAGCAGTCTAAGGAGCTTGATTTGTGAGTATCATGATATTTATTTTCTGTGGTAAAGTTTTTCATGTKCTTCTGAACTTGTATTAGTAGTCACATAGTTTTAACTGATAAATGAGACTACTTGGTCTGTAAGTATTGGCGAAGTATTTTTGGTAGAAAARTAAATTTATTTAAAAAGGCATGCAAATTAGCCACCCATATACACTATGAYAGTCTTGGAACTTAAAAATTGGTCTCTAAATAGAATTTAGTGAGGACCTCTCAAAACAACTTGGAAGTTATTGTATACAGGTCCATCTATTAATTTTTTTTTGGCTGGTGGAATCAACAATTAGGGCGGGCTTGTACTTGTGTGACACGGGTTCGATTCCGACCGCTACCACTTTAACCTCCAGGTGCACAGCACACCTCCCAAACATGGCAGTCTATCACGTTTGAACCAACGATGTCGCAAGGGGTGGCTTAACAGTGCACTCTATCTCTATCACGAACTGATCTACACCCCTTGGGGCTGGTCCATATATTAATTATAACATAGCCACCATAATACGTTTGTTCAAAACCTGGTATCGGAAAAGACCCTCTGTGTCCTTGGACTGGTCTTCACGGCAATAGAGCGAAATATAGTGGACTTGTTCTCCGATTGCCACCAGTTGAAGCATATCATAGACAGACACAACATTGCAGGAGGTGTTTCACTGCTACTACTTATTCTCAAGGGCCTTTCGGCTGCTGCATCAGTTTCTGTCTCCTCAATGACCATCTGATCCATTTGTCCCAATTGATTACTACTTTTAACCACTTTGTAGCGTGGGTCATAAAGTTGTCTCACCTTAACAATGTGCTCCTTAAGTCTTTAGAACTCCCCTATCTCAGTATGTGTTTAATTTCCTCTATCATCTTCTTGGCAAGAATGAAAACATTCTTGCATTTTCTTGAGACCCCATCTTCAAGATCCACCACTACTTTGGAGCTATGAACCCTCTCAATCACACTTTTCTGTTGATGGACTCCATTCCTGTCGTAAGTCTCTTCTCTGCATTGCCTCTTCCACTGACCTTAAATCATCTGCTCGAGGCTTTTTCCTTCAGTAGTTAGTGCTACCCTTAGTCTTGACTGCAGTGATCTTAACTCTTGTCATGCCTGATACTTTGAATCCCAACTTAGTCAGTGCTTCCCCCAATCTTGAATTGTTGAGTGCCGCTAAGTTGTTCTTTCCATAGGTCATTGCTTGAAGAGGCTACCATCACCCCACCACTCTCGCTAATTGATGCATTAGCAAGCCTATCTGCTAGTTGGCTAAGTTACCAAGATATGGATACGGATTTGGATCTGCCATATTTCTGAAAAGCCAGGATCTGGATATGACAGGGAAATGGCAAGTACAAAAAAAATCAAAATATTGTATAATTAAAAAAATAGAGTTAAGAATCAAAACCATTCAGGAATCACAATAGTAGAACTATAGGTAACGACCCAAAAGAGAGTTCTCATGTATATTACTATTAGCCATCCATGTACCATAATTGATAATTTGATAAGTTATAACTATCATTGATAATTGATAATTCTGAAGACCATTTCAGCCATTGATAATTGATAATTCTAAAGACCATTTCAGCATGAGCATGGAGCAGGTCCTAACATCGTTTTTGTGAGCCACATCCACATGTTCATATCAGCAGTGAATAAAGTGGTTTTCCTGAAGGCTATGGCAGGACTAAATAACAGTGTGGTGGAGTGAGCAACAGCGTAGCACATAAGGATAGATCAGACCTTGACAGAATACCTTGACCATAATGATAGATCAAACCTTTAGAACAGACCTTGATAGATCAGATTTCGAGACGGATCTTGACATAAGGATAGATCAGACCCTTACCAGAAATGGGGTTTAGGTTTTTAACTTTTGGGAGTTTTTAATTAAAAATTGATTTTTTTGGGGATTGGTGGGTCAAAAAAGTACAGGAAGTTTTGGGATTCATTTCAAAATCTCAGTATCCCTTTCACTTCCAGGGGATCCATTTCATGGTCTTAGGATCCGTTTCCTGCCCCAGGAGATCCACTTCTATGACAGATCCTGGCAGATCCTGATTGGATCCGTGGATCCTACACACAGGGGTGACGGATATGGTAACACAACGAATTGGTGACCGACAACTTGACATTACTACAAAAGCTGGCAGTTAAATCATCTAATGCTTTTTCTTTTTTCCTTTGATTTTGAGTTGGTGAGGCTCACAAGTTCATTGTTGAACCATTTAATAAATCTAAAGCTATCTGAAATACAATTAACTTCCAGTTGTCAGAAAAACCACTCTTATATTTCCCTGGTCCTCATGAACTTAAGTCAAAGATCTACCCAACCCATTCTGCTTGGTTAAGCTAAGCAGTATACCTGTCTAATCTATAATCCACTTTCTGTCCTTTAAGTGCGTAAGTATTGGCTAAGTTAGTCATCTTTTAATCTAGAATATTTTTTCTAAGTATAAGGTAATAACATGTTTTGAGTAGTCAGTTCTGATTGTTACGAGTTTTGGATCACTGCAAGTATAGCTAAATGGTGTTTTTCGTTCTAGGATTTAAGCATGGGCTTTCTTCAACCACATTTTCTAAAGATCTGAGATTGTAGGCTGTTATAACATTGCTTAGACGTGTTTTGTTGTTTCTTCATAACTACAATATCTGTTTCATTAATTGGTAAAATGTTTTGTTTCTAAGCTGCTTTGCTGCATGAAACCTTCTGAATCTTGGATGTTAGGCTTTGTACATCTAGAGTCTAGACATTAGCCTGAAGGGTCTTAGGTATAGTTATACAATGTTATTTTTATACTTATATTACTATTTTAACAGTATTTTGATGTTATTAGAGATCTTCATGTCAACATACATTCTTTCTATTACCTTTTTCTTTCTTGAAATTAAAACGTCTGAATATATATATATATATATATATTCTGAAGAAGAAAGAAAAGTACAAAGTACAGTTATATAAATAATATTAAATTTTAATACAATATAATAATATATTAATTATTTTATTATGTAAATATATTCAGTATTATTGTAGCATTTCTTGTAATAGGTATTCATATAGGGTATGAGGGCCATGGAGTTGAAATTTGGACAACCGTTTGTCTGTGTGTCCAGACTCCATACACAGATACACACAACTGTTCGTGTGTTGGCCAGGAGTTTGTTTTTTGATTAGTGGCCATTGCCTACTGGCATATGGTATATTGACCTATAATAGTTGAATTGCAAAACAAACATAAGAAAATGAATGCTGTCTGAGGTCTAATGATAGGTATACTAAAATACTGTAAAATAATATTAAGAAAAACTGTAGTATAACTAGTAACTTGAAAGTAGGTGTCCATAGTGACTTCATACCTTAGCTCATATACAATCTCGGTTGTGTATGCATCTAATATAAAATGAACATAGATGTTTTTATAGAATTGAATAATATTCATTATATTAAATATTTTGAATTTTTTTCTCATGATATGGATATAGTTGAAACTTGAAAGGCAAAGATTGAGATAATAAGAAAATTATTAGAAAAATGTCTATATTTATATATATTTCCATGGAAAATGTTCTCGGGGAAACTCTTCAGGTTCTTTGTCATATCTGTCACTGGCACCTGGGGTAAATGCTGCCGGAGTACAATATGTACTCTTAACTCAAAGGGGACTCTATTGGACTTGAACCCATGCCCTCCCAGCGATCTCTGCCTTGAAACTTGGTGGTTCAAACTTATTGAGCTAACCCACCGGTCTTATATATATATATATATATATATATATATTATATTATTGAAATAATATTTTTTCCATAAGCACATGAGCTCATTCATGCAGAATAAACATATTTTAGAATAATTATCATTAAATTAACATAGGCATAAGAAAAAAGATTCACAGAGTAATATTAGATAATACCAATGAAAAAGTACTACTGTGGCAATTATTTGCCTTGGCATGAAATTGCACGTCCGTCTTTGGCTGGGTGGAGCAGGGCGAGCTGACAAAAATAATGGTCTCAAGACAATGATCACAACCTGTAAATGTGGTTGAATCTCTAAGTGTACACATCTCCTGGCACTGCGCTGGTGAAAAAATAATGCCTCAAAATGTAAAATGAACCATGAATTTTCAGGGGGTAACACTATGAATGGTCTCTGTGTTTTATCTCAGCATGAGCCAACACGTCCCTATGCTTTTCTTCCTTTTTGAGTACAACTTCAACCTTTGATTCTTGTTCTTTGCTAACCAATTCCTGTCTTAGCTTCTCACATTCTGCAGATCTTTGATCCAGTGCGTTTTGTAAGGCTGCCAAAGTGAGTTCTTGCTTCTTGAGGTGGATTTTCAGACTTTTCAACACTGAGTAAGGGTCATCATCTGTGTGGACAATGACTTCCTTCGTGTAAAGTGTGACTATCTTTGTATACAAGCCAAGTTCTGCATGTACTTGTTCGCTGTTCTGAATATGTCTTTGGTGTAACAACCTCTTGACTTTCATCTGCCATTAGTCTTTGATCAGCTTCGAATAGGTTTTCAAGTGGGCTCAAGATATTTTGTATTGTTGGAACTTGGTTCTGCATCCGTACTTTTGGTCTCAGGGGCAACCTCCTCTCATTATCTCCTTCTCCACTCTTTAACGAGATTGTCTTTATTTCTTTGTTTTTTGTATTGGGTTTAAAATATAGAGATAGGTTTAATTTCCTTCATTTATGTGTTTATTGGTGTTGATGTCACTGTCTTGGTTGCTACCTCAATGGCATTATGAGAATAATCAATCAAGAGTTGATGTTATATCTCTTTTTTAGTACTCAGACATCTTGAGTTTTGGTGTATAGATTCCTTGATGATGTAGAAGCATCTAGATGGATGTCTTCTTGAAACATCGTAGAGGACATTCGATGAGGTGAGTATGTAGAATGAGAGGTAGGTTTGGAGGTGCAAACAAAATGTTGGCACATGAAAGAAAAAAACATGCGCAAAACAATGTGCATGCAGGAAGGAAGACAATCATCCAAACAGAGGAAGATGAAAGGTTAGGTGTAAGAAGTTGAAGAGGTGACGTTGTTGGAGTGAGGTGAAGTTAAGAAAGGGGTAAGGTAAAGCGTTGTGGTCAATTGATTGAGGCCTTTGGAAGCCCCAAGGTCATGAGGATAAAGAATAAAGCAATGCAACACAAAGGAGATCGGGTCGGTTCTTATATGGAAGTTGGTCTCAAGGAGAGAAGTGTTCACCTCAAACAAGAGGAGGAGGTTGATTTTGTGTGAGGGTTGGATACAAGAAAGAGAATAGAGGCTTAGAGAAGAAAAGGGAAAGTGAAGAATGGCATCGAACTTGAGGAAATGAAATGGAATTTGAATGATTAGATGCTCGAGGATGAACAATACAAAGGAACAAGGATATTTTTTGAAATAGAAGATCTCAGAGGTGCACAAGAATTAAGAAGAAGAATTGGAAACAAGACAAGAATTAAGAAGAATAATTTGGAAACAAGACAACATAGGACTGGATAACCATAAGACATAATTAAGAAGAAGAATTGGAAACAAGACAACATAGGATTGGATAACCATAAGACATAATTAAAAAGAAGAATCGGAAACAAGACAACATAGTAGTGGTTGAGAAGAGGTGTAAGAAGGAGATGTTGTAGCTAGCTTGGTTCATTAGATTTTGAAAAGTAAAAGGGGGGCCAAGGTTGCACTGGTGCACTGGATAAGTGAGATTAACCAAAACTTGAAGAGGTGCAAGAAGCTAAGCAAGAAGGGGATGTAATAGCTCGGTTAAGGGGGGCCAAGGTCGCACTGGATAAGTGAGATGGAAAGGTACTTTTAGTACAAGAAGAAAGAAGACCTGAACAAGGTGAAGTGTGAGTGAGTTCATTAGAATAAGGGAAGGATTGGAGTAATATGGTATCCAAGTTGAGATAAAAGTTTTTACAAGTGAACTAGAAACAAGTTCTTTCTAGACAAAGTGAGATGGAAAGGTACTTTGAGTACAAGAAGATAAAAGACCTGAACAAGGTGTAGTGCGAGTGAGATCACCAGAATAGGGGAAGGATTGGAGTAAGATGGTATCTAATTTGAGATAAAAGTTTTTACAAGCGAACTAGAAACAAGTGCTTTCTAGAAAAATACATAACTTGTGATAGAGAGACCAAAGTTTGCAAGAATATATGGAAGGTATTCTATAGAATTTCCATTTGCACAGGTCATGATGAGGACGAGAACCAAAGAGTCTTGTGGTATGTGAATGGTTGAAGTTTCCATTTCAAGATAAGATGAGCCTGCACAAGATAATTATAGTTGAAAGCATAGGAGAAATGTTGGTAGAGGTAGACGTGGTAGAGGTACCATAAGGAGTTCGACCCCTTAAACATAGGATTTATGTGAAAAGAGGGTTGATAAGTCAGATGAAGGTAGTACATTAGGCAAAGGTAGAGACACAACTCGAGGTGGATATCAAGGTAGGGTCCTAAATATTGGTGGCTATAGAAGGAATATTTTTTTCTACACATGTGGAGAAGCGGGCTATAGATCATTTGAATACCCACATAGGGATGGCCTGCGAGGTAATGAGGCTAGAACATAGTTAGCCCAAGGAGAGATGCAAGGAGACAATGCAACAATTGCAACAACAACAAAAGGAGGTGAGAATTTGATGATGTGCAGAGGAAAGATTGTGCCAACACCACAACAGATACCAACATAAAAGTGTTGGGGAAAAACATCTTCAGAACTGAGTGCAAATTTGGAGTTAAGTGTAGCAAGGTTGTTATTGGTTCTGGTAGTATAAAGAACATGGTGGTAGTTGAGATGCTAGAGAAACTAGGATTGGTGCAATAGAAGCATCCCAACCTTCAATTTCTTTTTGAATAAAATACTTCAAATTCTAGTAATATAGACAATAAAATTGACCCCCACCTGTCGGTTGCGGGTTGTGGATTAGCTAGAGTAGGCTCCCATCCATCATTGTTATAATACCTTGATTGTAACCTTGAATTATAATGTAATAAATCATGTATTCTTTGCATGATATAGTTTATGTGATGGGATTTAAGCCATGTGGGCTGAGTTTAGTGATCTTGTGTCGTAAAAATGTGAAATGCATTGTAAATATTCCTAGTGCGGAGCTCAAGGCCAAGGCCCGACTAATGAATGCATACGAGTCGCAGTGGTGGGCTAGGATTATGGTGTGGTAGTTATATTTTCTATGGTATGCTTATGTATATGTAAAAGCATGTATAAATAGAATAATACATAATAATATAATATCCGCCAAAAAGGTTGCTTGAGAAAGCAACAAGGGGACTATGATACCAGGAGGGGAAGAGGAAATGGGGTGATGGGTGATTTGAGGTTGACATTGTCCTTTGAGAAGTACTATCTTTTCTTGCCCATGCTTTCTTACAAGCTTTCCCATCAATATTTGACTTGTGTGTACCAAGTACAAGTTGTCATATCCTTGGAAAGAGAGTATATCTCATGCAAGAAAATATCTCTCATTGTCCTTTCATTTCATTCATCATTCATCCATGTCAAATTTTAAGCATTTAATGCATTCAATTTCATATCTGAAAATTACTGACCTCAAACAGTAAACTAGGGCTGTTATCACTGAATAATTTTACACTGAAATTATGACAGAAAATTACAATGGAAACACAAAGATTAGAGAGAAATCATCCATGCACATGAGACACAAATTTTGTTCAGTAAAATTTCCATATTGAGAATTTCTGAGTACAAAACCAATTCTCAGCAAATTACAAATTCAGTAAAAATCTCGGAAAAACCTTCCAACTTGCAAACCTGTTGTATGGCCTGTTGATGTCACAATTGTATGACTGATGTCACATGTACAACCTTGCAATCTGCCCAGAAAATTTGCATGTGCGACCTGCTTGTACTGCCCACACATGTGGCCTTCTCTTTCCTTTGACTATAGTTGTACGGTCGTTGACTCACACTGACTATCCGTATTGTTATGTACGGTCCACACATGTGGACTGTACGGCTCCACACGTGCGACCTTTTCTGCTCTTCCTCCCACGTGTAGCCTCACACATGCAACCTCCTCCTTGGTTGAAAAATGAGAAAGAGAAAAAACAGAGAAACCCTAAGCCAGAAACCCCTAAGCCAGATTTGCCAAAGTGAAGATTCTCTTTGCTGAAATTGCCACCCCATTCTCCTTGGCACAAGTGCTCATTCACTTATGCCAACTCCATAATGT
>SNQJ01S0009483.1:201000-234220 GCA_010110895.2 Picea sitchensis | reverse complement strand
AATTCCTCCGGAAGAAAACCCTAGGCTAGATAGCCAAACAAAGAGTAGTGCATCAATCCCCAAGGATAGCATTTCACAAAAAGCTGATCAGATGTTCCAAACCCTAGCCAAGAGATATTCAAACCAAAACTAAGAACTTGCTGCTGGTGTAGCTGCACCGGCTCTTCCTCCAAACCTGCACCAAACTGCAACTGTAGTGCGCACCAAATTGCAGAACTGCAATTCTGAGATGCTGCAAATGAGAACTGGTGCCCTGTATTTATAGTAGATCTGCTAGTTTTTCTGGGTTCGACTTCTCCTTCTAGATAAGTGTCTGTTTAGTATATTATTATTATTTATGGCCGACTTCTTCTCTTGGAGGCTAATAGCCTAGTATAAATTATCTTCTTGAGCCGACAAGGCTTCTAGGGTTATTAGCCAACTCATTAGGGTTTCTCTTGCTTCTCGGAGTCTTCTATTCTTGTCAGGTTCACACGTGGGGGTAAATACCTCCCGCAGCTACCATAATATTAACAATTCTTCCCTAGGGTGTTGAGGATCTTCAAATAGCTTGGTGACATTATACATGTTAGCCACATGGAGGAGGTTGCTCGTTTGGAGAACACCCCACATTGGAGGAGCGTTTGGCATCCTAAAGGAGGACGTTGAGCCCTGGACAATATGAGGTAGCTTGGATGCTTGCATGGAGATCTGGAGTAGACTTAGGGATGACTAGGTTGTGATCATGTTCATGCAAGGGGAGTGGACCCAATGGAGTACATGGCTTAGGAGGTTCGTTGGAGGCTTGTAGGAGGAGCATTAGACACATTGTGGAGCACCCTTGCAATTTTAGCCTTGTTTGTGGATGAAATCACTTTGGAGATCGACATGTGTACAGTTAGAGTGTAGCATTCCACATGTGTGAGCCTACATTTTTTTTGTAGGTTGTTTGCAAGGGCATAGACCCACATATGTATTGTTGGCCTACCTTACCTCTTAAATATAGAGGAAGGAAAATCCTTTCATATATCATCATTGTATTCTTTTATTTCTACTTGTCTTCCTGGAGAAAGTCACTAGGGTTCATGAGGACATCTTTGTTGAAATCTTGCTCTTGTGAGATACTAGGGTTTACTTTTGTGAAGATGTTGTAGATGATGGTCTTTCTATTATTTATCATTCTTATCACTCGTATTAGAAATGTGACTAGGAGGAGACAACAAGTCTTACTCTTTTAATTTTTCATTCATACTTTATCTCTCTTGTCTTGAAGTCGCTAGGGTTTCTTGGAGCATCTTGAATACTAGAGTTAGGGTTTCATCGATTTGAGACTTGTATATTAGGGTTTTGAGATGAAACCCTAGGTTGTAGTTGTTGAACAAAAGAAGAGATGTCTTGCCTTGGAGAACATACTTGTGTGATGCTAAGCTTGTTGGAGCTCCTTGGTGTAAGCTAGGGTTTTCATTTTTTTCGCTAGCTAGGATTTTAGAGAGCTAGAGGATTGTACTAACCTTGGGATAAGGTTATGTTATGCACATGAACATTATCTTTATGCATACTAATAAAGTTTCTAGCTGTCCAATACTTGTGTAATTGTAGATTTGATTTTCAATTATCTATTTCTTCATTGTTTTGTAATTTTCAACACTTAAGTCTTGTTGATTTGGCTTATGTTAAGGTTGTGATTGTTAAGTGATTTAACATATATATTGAAGAAGATATGGAAAATTTGTTATTTTTTTTACAATTGTCATAATTGATTTTTAGATATGTTTTATACAAGATAAGACTACCCTAGAGGGCTAAAACTTATTGGCACATTTTTCGTATTTTTTTCTTTTGAATTTCCTAGTGGACTGGGGTTGTTTAGAGGTGAACTACTCTATTGTCACTATTGTTTTATTTATATTTCATAATTGTCGTAACACTAAAAATTCATAGGGTTAAAATCTGAAAAAACTCTAGTTTCTAAATCATCCATTTGCAAAATTTCTAGAGTAGGCACTTTGCCAACATATCATTAATGAAGTTGCATTTGCTACATCAAATTATAGATAATAGTGTCTCTTTTTTAATGTTTCCTTGCACCTGCAAGATTGAATGCTCTTTGGATAAGTATGAAATTTTTACACCTCTCAACAAATTTGTGGTCTTCAAGGACATCCAGATTTCAATGTAGGCTTTCACTATGTTCTTTGATGTTTGTTTTCTATATCTACAGATTTGAAAAGACTTTTTCAAGTTCTTCCCAAGTGAAATATAATATTGCAAAAATCAAGGCTAAATCGCCTTGTACTAACTTCACCATCAAGATATATATATATATATATATATCCGGATTTCTTTTATAAACACAATCATTCTCTAATATCAAATCCAACTTCATTTCAACAAAACTTCAAATATTTGTTTGTACCTAAAAAGTAGGTATTGAACAAAGGGTCAATTGTATTAGCTTAATCTTTGATGTCAATATACAACTAAAAAGATTAAATAATACCATTTGATGTGGTCCTCATTCCTTCGGCCACGTTGATTACCATGTGATACAACTAAAAATATTAAATAATACCATTTGATGTGGTCCTCATTCCTTCGGCCACGTTGATTACCATGTGATACAAGGGATTGACCCTTTGTATTCTTTGGGGTAACTCTTTGTCTTCCATGTTGGTGAACCTTTGTCTCTATGGTCTGCTATTGTTGACTTCGACAAAAATTGTTGTGCTCCTTCAAATTGACCATTTAAAAATCCTTTGTCATGATACTAGATTTTTTTTTCACAAGAACTGGGGAATTTTATATCATTAAAATGGTGTGGTCAAGACCACTGAGATACAAAACGATAGCTTCGAAAAGTCACGGAGACCTCCATATCTAAGAGCTAATCCAAAGTTTTCAAAAATTGTGTCTAATTCCTTGAGCACTGCCTAAAAATTTACACTGCTACTGTGTTGAGACGTATACAGCCAGTAGAATATACCGTTAATACAAATTGATAAACAAAACATGACTAATACATTTTTAGAGGAAATCAACTACCAGGTTCATGCTTGATTGCTTGAGTTCCTTGTTGATCCCAAGTTGCTTCAGCGGGTTCGTTGAGGTCTTCTGAGCCCTACTTCTTGTCACCATTGGTTGGGATATTGAAGGGGTTGTTTTCTTTTTTCTGATTACCGTCCAACCAACATTTGGAGATAGAGTGGTCGACGCAAGTCATGCCATTCCCTCACTTCCTGGATTTGGAGGGTCTGAATTTCCTGATGCCTTCGCTTCATCTGCTTCATTAGCCCAATTTACCAATGCAGTGGAGCTCGGGTGAACCTGGGAATCTTTACCCGAATCTAGAGAAGTTGAATCTGCTTTTTCCTCAAGCTTTCGAGGAGATTCTTCTTGCATTTCAGGTTGCACAGTAATCTCTTATGTGGCCTTCTTGACCTCTATTTCAGATTTAGAAACTTCCAATGGAGGGTCTAGATCTGGAGAGTCCACGTCAGATGGCAACAATGGATCTCCATTGGGCACCTCCTTGGGAGGGACAACATCTGTAGAGTCTGCTTTGGAAATAAGATGATGATCAATGTGGGAGTCAACCCACCAAGTTGGTTTGTGTTGCTTTCGAGATTTCTTAGGACCCCTAGGGCAATGCGTTGCCAAGTGACCTATACCAAAACAAGCACGGCATCGAAAAACAATTTTTTAATAATCCATCTTTTGGGTCCACAAATAGTTATCCCTTGTCAAGTTTATTTCCGCAGGGAACCCTTTGCTAAAATCCATTTCTACACATATCCGAGCATAGGTGCAGATGATATAGTTTTCTGATTCAGGGCTTGTATAATGAAACCTGCCCAAAGCATTACCAATGGCACGGAGAGAGGATAAGCTCCAAAAATGAAAGGGCAAATTTGGGAGCCTAACCCAAACAGGTGTCGAAGATAACGAATCCTTCGAAGGAGACCAAGGCTTCATGCATAATCCAGAACAGGCCCAGAACCAGGGACCGGAACTAAAGATCAAATCTTTATCTTCTTGAAGATCAAACTCAACAATGAAAAACCCTTGAGCACAAGGGTGAATGAAAACTTCACCTTTCAAAACTGGCAGCCAAGATCTTGACATCCATTCATGAATATTAACAAGACGAGGCCAGAGACCATTAAAACGACAGATGAGCGTTGTGGAGCTGAGACAAGCTAACTTGGAAATAGCATCCTTCCTCATAGGGATGGAAGGAACCCGAGCTTCTTGCACCAAACAAGACGGAGGAACAACATTGACATTCCTGGAGACAACAGAGCTGAAAGAACTACCCCAATTAGCAACAGAACCAGAGGTCAAGCCTTTGAGAGAGCACCCCGACGGCGCACTAGAAGACCCGGAGTGAGCAGGTCCGAGAATAGGGAGATCAGAAACTAAACTTGGAGCAATACAATTGGAGAAGGGGGTCGTCATCGCAGATCCAGCAACCGAGGGGGAAACGTCCTTGATCAATCCTGCAGTTGGCCAGGGTTAAACCCTAGCCACATGAGTCGTCGTTCATTTCACCAAAATGGATTCCTAGCAATGCAAAAGTATGTAATGATACTACTTGTTATGCATGTAGTACAACTCTAATAGAAAAATCCATTCAATAATTGATTATTTAAAATAACACAAGAAATGAAAATAAAATAGATTAATATATGGTATTCATTGTAAAGCCAATAAAAAATACTAGATGATCAAGAATTAACTCTTAAGATAGAATCCCACCCTGCAACTATCCTTGGGTAAAGATAAACACCATAAATCCCTCAAGAAGAACCTTAAAAGCATAACTCTAAAACCCTTTGGAGAAGAAAAGTTGTGGCTCTTGATTATTATAACCCTTGAGTTACCTTAATGGGCACCCATAACTTTTAAGCTACCCTAAATAATATCTTAACTTTTTGAATGTGTTACTTTCTCAATATTTAACAAAAGTATGTCATATTATGTATTATCGAAAACATATCAAAATGAATTTTACAATGGTAACATCAATAAGATCACGTTAGACATCTAACAAGAAAAATAAATGGACAAACCTATAACTCATATACCAAGTATAAGTTTTGCCTAGGGGTACAACACAACAAGCTACTACATAATAAGTTTTGTCAAAGTACATAATGAGATTATTAGGTTCTCAAATGATCCTAAAGATTTACTCGACAAAGATATCACATATACATGTGTGATCCTACCACTGCCAAGGAACCTAAATGTACTTTCAAATTGTCTATCAGAGTATAGATGCTCGCACCTTCATCCATGTCTAGTTAGAAAAGTGCCCCTGAAGATACAGTTTTGTAGTCATATGGTAACTCATCAACTAAGCTAATACAAGCCAAGCTTCTTTGGATGTCTTTGCATTGTTGACTTGTAAAATCTAAGACTTTTCAAGGTTAAGCACAAGTGCTACCAATATTTTTCCATCCTTATGCACCTAGTTACCAATTGCATATGCTCAAGTTCTAGGTTTTACTTCAATTTCTCAATAATTTTTAATAAGCTCTTCTAATGTAGTGCCGGGCATTTATAATCAAAGTCACACAACAAAAGCACTTACGGCATACAACAAATCTGTAAATGCATTAACATATTAACAGACATTCCACACATAGTCTGTTATAAACATTCAACGGCCTATAATCAAAGTCACACAACAAAAGCACTTACAACATACAACAAATCTGTAAATGCATTAACATATTAATTGACACTCCACACATAGTCTATTAAAAAATTAAAATCACAACAAAGACATTCAACAACAGTGCATTTTTTTTTAATCAAAGGACAATGCTCTTGGGCCTTATTACATTCACAAAGCCACTCAAAGGGTCTATGGATCACATAGCCAACAACTACAAAAAGCCCAAACCATGGAGAACCAAAAGGCACCCATTCCATCAAACTCTCAAATATTTAAACTATGAAGTAATTCATTGTTCAATTCCCAAGCCGTTTCATTTCTTGAGGTAATCTAAACATCTACTTAATTAATACCATATATCCATAGATAATAATCATTCTTTAATTTCCAAATACAACTCAAGCTTCATGATTTGACTAATCAAAGCTTACTTAGAAAAAAATGAATGCCATGGAATGCAATCTGAGTTTTCTGTCGCGCTCTATGTAGGACTTAGGCACACCCTTTAAACTCCACATCTTTGATGAAATTTAGTGTGCAGGTAGAGGAAGATGTCCTCTACAACATAAAAATTCCAAATCTAACTCCATGTATTGATTGTACAGTAATCAAAATACTAACCCCTTCTTACTGTAGAAATCAAGGAATCTCTACACGCTGACTCCATACTTATGTACGGTACTTAAGCTCAATATCTTTTGTTGAAATTTGGTGAAAAGGTAGAAGGTGTCCTCTATAACATATCCAAATTTCAAACCTTGATGCCAAGATATAAGAACGCACTAATCAAAACACTAGACCCTTGTCGCTGCTGAAAATAAGAGTAAAAAATAAAACATTGAATAAATCCAAAACAAGCTAAAAATATTTTTGGGTGTGAAAGATTGCCAAAACCCCAAAATGCTCTTGCGTCATCTTTTCAACTAACATTTTATATATCTTAAATTTTCAAACTGAAAAACATCACCATCCAACTTGCTAGTTAAACTCAGTTCAGATATAGAATCTGTCATGAAAAATGAATCAACAAAGCTCAATTAGTAAAATAAACTAAACTGCAAAAGGAATTGTAGCTTATAACCATGAGCTCTGATATTCAGATATCTAATACTTCCACTTCCAAAGGGCGGGATACTCCCCATTTAAAGGATATGCTTGCTTATGATTATAATCATTATCAGTTAGATAGCACCTAAATACCCTTTTAACATAGCTCTAAAAGATGTTTGAATAATAGAACTATAAAGCAGTGAAATGAAACATACAAAGAGAAAAAAAAAATCAAAAAAATGATAAATCTCTTCTATTTTTTTCTCTCCTCTTCACTTCACTTTTCACCAACTCTTCATTGATTTAGATTCTAGAACAGCTCATATTTATAATGGTGAATCTATATAGACCTGAAACCATTATTAATTATATGAAAACATACTTTATAGTCGGTGGATAAACTAAAGCTAACTACGTCTATAAATAGTGCAACTACTATATATAGTACAGCTACTACTCTCAAGCATGAGTAAACTAATCCGGTGGATAGTTTATAAATGTAGTTAGTGGATATTACTGTTGAAAAAATGAAAACATCAATAAAAGCCAAGTCATTAACCATTGTGGATGATAAGACAACAGTGAAATGAAGAATAAATATTATAGTTTAAAATCATCTCCCATTATGACCACAGAGTTTAAATCCTTACCATTGATACCATTTTTGTCCATATCTCTAAGAGGAGGAACACAACTCTTTGCTTGTTGCATGGATACATTTTCTATTATTTTATATAGATGCTCAAAGAAAAAAAACAAATGTACAACCCAAAAGAAGTTGAACTATAAAATGAAAAATCAACAAAATACTGGGATCTGCTTAGATGTCTGCAACTTGAAAGAAAATGTTTGGAACACCAAAAACTCACTGAACATTAACTGTGGACAAAACAGAAATTTATGGCAACAGGCAGGTGAGTTTTCAGGTCTTAAAAACCCATTCCATGAAAGACACCCTTTTAAATTTTGAAAACTCATGCCAATTTGAATGTTCATAAACAAGATTTACAAATTAATTATAGCCAATGCCTTGGAATTCTGCAACTCATATTCTTTTCACCATGTCATACAACATGTTATCGTCACACCATACCTCAAATGTCGAATAAGAGTGTCTACAACAGCATGAACAAGTTGAATGCATTTGTACCATAGAACATGTTACATTATCTTTGTATAGATGGTTAGCAGTAAAATATGACCATTGAAATTGAAGGCCTTTTGCAAATTGGTTTGGCATAGATAAACTGCCCTTGATTCTGGACTGCAACACTCAAATATTTATTTATAAGAACAACAATATGGTACAAGATAAATCTGAGAACCCCTAAAAGCAAACTACTGATAATAAACAGTGGATGTTCTTCCACAGTTATTGATGATGGATTTTCATTCCACGTTAATATTATCCTCCTTGAATGCCACACTGATGCTTTCTGTGCAAATTTTGCATATAAGACAACTGATACATTAAACCAAATGAATGGAACTGATGGTATTCTTCCAAGATCCGAGAAAATAGTTAAATTAGGAAAATCACTGCTGACAAATACTAAAGAACTGATATACATGTATCATAATACAAAAGTAATAAATGGTAAGATTTAGCCAAGATCAAGTTTAAAACTGTCCCGCCCTGATGTCCCTGTCCAAACGTTCTGCATTCAATGTCCCAGGTAGCTCCCTGAAACCATCATTAAAGATGGAATATGCACTGCAAGAGGGCCATTGCATAAAAGAAGCTCATTTTTGGGGACCAAATATCAGAGAATAGATTTGTGCACATATGCAAGACATGTAAATCTAATGTGTCCAAAATTCACATAAGTACTAGCTTAAACTATTGCCTATCAGATTATATAAATTTCAATGTGAGACTCTATGCAAAATGCCAAATGACCACAAGCTGAGGGGTATCCACGGTGATAGTATGATTCAAAAGCACTACATTCAGTAAACAACAATGAGAAAATGCCATTAACTAGTCAAGTCAATGGATGTCCTTAAAGAGAGAACTATCCTACATAAAAGATGGATGAGAAACAAATAGAAAATTACTGTAATAAAAACCGACACCCAACACTTGCCCAGGCGCAGTACACACAGAAATGCCCTAGTTTGGACCAGGCGATTGGCATGCCCTTTCAATAAATGTTGTATATTCAGTTTCAGCTTCTAAAATGTTTACTTTCACTTCCAACAAGTAATGAACTTACCTTTTTCTTTGTCTCCAAATATTTTGTTATATTATTACCAAATTAAGATTTTATTGCTAACCCAATATCTACATGAATGCTCACAAAACTATTGAAAGTGATTTCTCTGTCAATTTGTTGACTCATTTGCGAGTTTCAATTTGGTTCTATTTTCTTTCATTTTGAGCAAGTGAAGCTGAGAGCTCAAACATAATTCCATGTTTATTAGCCATCCACATTCTCACCATGGCTTGGGAGATCTGCACCTGCCACTCACAAATCCTCAATAACCATGGTTCACCCGCTTGCAATTTCACTCATTGCAGTCCTAGTGGGGCACTCTCCAAATCACCTCACCCATAAGGAGGGAGGAACGAGGGAGAGGGGGTCGTGATGGTAAAGCCCATTAGTTAGCCATTGCATGCCCTACCTCCATTGTACGCTCATCAATTTAACATACTATGAGCATACAACAAATACCTTCATCCTTAAATGGATTGTCTTTAAAAGGAAACAAAAAATACACAATATTTAAGGAATATTCAATAGCATAACAACATGGAGGTGGTCCACAAGAAAGAGAGTTCTTCCATCAAAGATGCAATGATCTAATGGATTGAATTGCAGCACAAATTTTTCCTACTTGTTACCTCCTAAACCTGCACTTCAAATGTTATAAAGTCCCTTAAAATGTGCAACCTTAGGGGCACTTAGAAAGATTGTCCAATGTCACCACAGCCATGCTTCTTTTCACTTTAGGCCAGTTCTTTTCCGACACAAGGGGAGAAACCCTAGGAAAGGTTATTTTTTGAAATTTCTTTGAGACAAAATGGGTGAAAGAATAGACCAGTGTCTTCCTTGTTGAGCTATGGAGTCAAGATCAATAATTTAGAGGGTTCAAAGTTCGAACAGAATGGAAGGAGGCATAGTTGCATTGTTAACCAACACATAAATTTTAACTCCAGATCAATCATGCACGAAGAGGGATCAAATCCCTCAAGGTGTAAACCTTTCATCAAGTTTTTGCAATATAAAAAAGGTTTACACCTCGAGGGATTTGATCCCTCTCAGCACACGATAGATCCATGGTTAAGATGGATCTACACTGGTATAAGGGAAATCAAGCTGCAAATAACCCTAATCTTGGCATCATTTGCCATTTCCCGTCAAGACACTCAGCAGAAATCAGATGACCATTGGGATTAAATTTGTGCAGCCTCTATAATAATAAAAAAAAGGAAAAACCTTTGGATCCATACATCATTCCTGTTGTGTTTGTGGATCTATGCTTCTATGACCTATGAAGAGCAAGATGTATTAATGTTTCATAATTTCTTTACTAAAACTAAAGAAATATATACATATATCTTTGGTTTTTAAGTTTAGATTAGGGTCAACATTGTATATTTTTTATTTACTTAATATTTTTGAAGTGTCACATATTAGCTCCACGTTGAGCACAGAAGGAATTACACATCTCCCTCAAATGGGCTGTAGAAAGCACCTCTCAGTGCAATAACATGCTCCAACCAGCCACATGGATTTCCTTTAATATGCAGAAATTAAAATGAGGGCCCTTACAAAGGCCACCTCACAACAATTACAAATCAACTAGTAGATAATGTGCAACCAGGAACAGGAGAAGATAGCAACAGCCCTTCAATATGCAGAAATGACAGCAGCAACATCTATTTACTAAACAATGATAACAGAAGGTAATAAGGAGGGTTATTTTCAAAATAACAATAAAAAAAGTAATAATGAGGGTTAAACCTCAGCCTTATCTCTTCTTATTGGAGCAGAATTGCCCTTCTTCAAAGATTATTACAGTAGTTTTGCAAGAGTAACTTCAGCAATCAAATACATCCATGAAAATACAAAGAAAAGATGATAAACCTCAACTTGAAATGCCCTTGACTTCTTCACTCCACCTAGATCTTCAACCAAGTCCTTTAGCTCTTCTTCACACTTCTTTCACAAACCTGCCTAAGATGGTGAACATGTTCATTCCTTTCTTTCGAGAAAATTGTCAAATCATCTTGATAAATTAAAATGACCATACCATGATATCCTTGAATGCATAGTTCATAGCTCTCTGAAATGTGGAACGAGCATTCAACAAATCAAATGGCATTCTGAGGTACACAAAGGTCCCCCATGGTGTAATAAAAGTTGTTTATGTTGGTCTTCCTCCTCCACAAGCCCCTAATTATAACCTAAAAAACCATCCAACATACACATCATAGCTTATCTGGTGACCTTTTGCAATAAGTGCTCCATATTCAGGAGCAGATAATTGTCTTTGAGAAATAACTGGTTCAAATTTTTGAAGTTAACACATAACCTGATTTCACCATTCTTCTTTCTAACTGGCACCAGGTTAGCCACCCATGATGAATGCCTCATAGGAGCAATAATTTTAGCCTCCAACATTTTCTACAACTCCTTATGTATGATCGGGGCTAATTTTGGATTCATATGTCTTCGTTTTTGTCTAAAGGTCTTGGCTCCATCCTTCAACAGTATAGTATGCTTGATAATGTCTCCTTTATAAGCCTCGAGGTCATCATAAGTGCATGCAAATATGTCCTTGTATTCCTGAATGAGGGTTTCAATTTCCCATCTTTCTTCGACACTACAATCCTTTCCAATCCAAATGGGCTTTGTGCTTCCCTCTAATCTAATATTGATCTTTGAACTATCTACGAACTTATGTGTCACCCCTGGCTTCTTGAACATGTCATGTCAATCAAAAATCTTCTCCAACGAAATAAGACCCTTGGGTATCTTGTTTTCTTTCAACTACATGACCTTTGGTTCTACATCATCTTTGCCAGTGTTGCAGGAAGCTTCCCCCCACCCCCCACCCCCGCTTCAAAGCCCCATAGCGCGCTCCGAGCGGGTGCATCTAGGAAGCTCCCCTATAAGTGCGCTTCAAAATTCTGAAGCATGCTTCGAAGCAAATTTGGACGCTTCCTGGTCTTTTGGAAGCTCCACACTTCGAAGCGTGCTTCAGAATTTTGAAGCGCGCTTCCAAGGGCGCTCTGTACGCTTCCTAGGATGCTTCTTGAGCGCTTCATAGGATGCTTTCATACACTTCCCATACGCTTCCTAGGAAGCTTATGAGGTTCGGTATGTTTTGCAATTCACCAAGCCAATTTATCACATGATCAAGTTTGCAGATTCAAATCGGCCAATCATTTGGGAGGTGTATGAGCAAATGGATAACATGCTAGGGTAGATTAAAGACATTGTTGAACCTAGAGATGTCAACCTCTATAATCATATTCGTGTAGAGGTGGAAAAACGATTGGAAATGCTAAATATTCCACTACATGCTCTAGCATATGTGTAACACCCTAAATACTATCATGCATCATGGCTTTCATCCCCAACACCTAGTGGTGGGTCCAATAAAAGACCACACCAAGATCTAGAGGTTTAGGCTGGTTATATGAAATCATTAGAAAAATTGATCTCGGACAAGGAGGAGTGTGACAACATAAGGAGACAATTGACCCATTACATTCTTAGCAATGATGCTAAGGAGACAATTGACCCATTACATTCTTAGCAATGATGCCTTTGGGACCAACCATGCAATTAGAGATCGAGGGAATCTGAGTTCTCTCAAGTGGTGGAACATGCATGGCAGTGCTACCCCACAGCTGCAATGTTTGGCAACACAGGTGCTTTCACATGTGGTGAACACTTCTTTTGCAGAGAGGTGTTGGAGCACCTACAGTTTCATCGATAGTGTCAAAAGAAACACGTTGAATGTAGGTCGGCCAAAGAGCTTGGTCTATGTTCATTACAACTTGCGATTGTGGTCCCATTACTGTGAGGAGGCACAGACGGATAAAAACTTGAGGCATTGGGACAACAATCCGGAGGAGGATAACTTGGAGGATGGAGTATTGCTTTTTAGAGCAATCGGAGTGTTCTTTTGGATGATGATGATCATGTTGAGATGCCACCCCCATCCACTGTCGTGGTCCCCATGTCCAGGATTCCAGCTACAGCACTAGGGTCGTCTGCATCTACTTCTGCACTACCACCATGTGGAGGCCCACGCAATAAGCATATTGGTGGAAGGAGGATGGGATAGTTGTTTGATGAATCTCCTTTTTCATTACTTTATATGTCATAGTCTATCGATGATAGATTCATAGTATTTAGCAACTAGCTTAGTTTAAACTTTAAACTTTATTGTTTTGGACCTTCCAGTCTTCATACTTCAGTGTAGATGGCCTATTTTGTAAACATGACTATTTGGTCATGACTCATGTTATTGTTGACAGTTGTTGGATATTCGATTTCATTTCATAAGTTTATGGTCTACTTTCTATTATATCAATATGGCTTAAAAATTTGTATGTTGGTTTGTAAGTTTGTAATTGCTAGAATCTAGATGGTTGATGCTCGAATGATTAATCATTGATGTACTATGGATGCCATTTCTATCTATATTGATGTACAAATATACATGTTTTCATATATTATGCAACTAATTTGTCTTTTTGCATATTTTTTTTAATATAAACGCAATATATATAAATACATACATATATATAGATATATATAACAGACGCTTCGCTTCGGAGGAGTTTTTGGAAAATGACGCTTCCCACGCTCCCGCTTCCTAAAATGCTCCTGCTTCGTGCAACATTGATCTTTGCCTTGCCAATCAATCTAACACAAGGAGAATTCCTATGGGTTGGCCAGGAACTTCAACACCTATGCTTCATCATGACACATCTTCAAAAAGGCTAGAAAATAACCTCCATTTTGTGTTTACATTGAATCATCTTTTCACATGGTTGGAGATTTGTTGTGGCAACAATGACTGTATCATCATGCACATTCTCATCCCTAGAAACAACTATGATGAAAATGCATCAAACAATTCTATTGTGTCCCATACTACATGTCTATGTTTTTTAAATCTCTCATTTTTTGTGGCAAACTGGTTTCTTACTTGCAACACTACTGGATCGAAATCTCCAATAACCTTTAGCACTTTCACACCCATTTCTCTCCCCAAACCGCAATTCCAACAACAGAGCTTCATATTCAACAATATTATTAGTACAATCAAATTCTAACCTATAAGAGAAAAAGGTGACCTCGCCATGAGGTGATGTGAATGTGATCTATGCTCCTATAGTTGTCCTAGATTGGGCTCCATCAAAATGCTTCCATATAGCTCCATTGCCTTCACCTAATGCATCCTCCAAAAGTGGAACTATGGATTGAGCCATGGTAGCAAAATTCCTAAATTCATCCTCTGTGCATGCAAGCTCATTCATCGGCTCCTTTAGGTCTTCAACATGGTATTTCTTCATCTATTCTCTTAGTTCTATACAATTTGACATGTGTTTTCCATTGTAGGTATGGTGGCATAAGATAAATCCATCTAAATGCTCCCACCTAAGTTAGGTGACATAAGATAAATCCATCTAAATGCTCCCACCTAAGTTAGTTTCCCATTTTCTAGACCACAACATACCCCATGCATCTAGGACATCAATGACCACTACATCCATTAGAAGAGTGATATCTAGATAAGCGGCAAGTTTGAACTAGAGACATTTGATCAACCCATACACCTTGATCTACCTTGAATCCATGGCACACACATTCCTGTAAGGTCTTGTGGTTTGACGACCCAATTGATTATTGACCTTTGAAGACATCACACTAGTTGATGCCCCTGAGTCCAACATACAATTATGAAGCAACCAATCCTTCACCATCAAAGTGATATAAAAAGGGGAGTGTCAATCCTTCTTCCTTGATCCATGCCTTGAAACATTACAAGACAATCCTCATTTGTTTCATCAATGCCCAAAAATTTTCTCAACTTCTCCTTTTGCACTG
Source organism: Picea sitchensis (assembly GCA_010110895.2). NCBI lineage: Eukaryota > Viridiplantae > Streptophyta > Pinopsida > Pinales > Pinaceae > Picea > Picea sitchensis. The sequence goes on along the minus strand of SNQJ01S0009483.1, from coordinate 219,436 downwards.
GAATCTTCATCAATTCAATCAGGGGCACAAATATTTTTTATTTTCGACAACCCATTAGGCAAATCCAAATTCAAAACATTAATACTTTTTATACCTTCATGTGGTTGTTCTAGTGGTGAATATGGTGGCCTCTAGACATCTTTGTTTGTTAGGTAAGGATCTCTATTGGTGGCATAGCTTAGAGCAACATGTCTTTCTTTTTCACCCTCCTTGGAGCTAAGCTTCTACTCTCCCTTATAGATCTCCTAATTCCTTTAGGTATAAGTAATCAATGCCATAAATGATTTCTTGTGGAAGTCTTTCACCCAACAATGCACATACCATATCTGCACTTATACTCTTCTTTTTTATTTCAGCTAGGCCTTCTTTAGAAACAAAATAAGACTCTCCTAAAGTGCAGTTTTAATCTCAATTGTAAACAAAATTCAAATCATTCGGATCATTAACATTTTAAAGCATACCTTTCTCTATAGCTTTTTGGCAGACCCATTTTTTGAATTTCGAACATGTGTCTTCTGCATGGAAATGCTAGCAATACCTACACCACAAATCTTCTTCTTCCTCCACACTTTTATCAATTTTGTTATTGCATCCAGGGCTAGATCAATAGAATTCATTGTCCTCAACATTCTTTCAGTGCTAGAAATTGATACCCTTGATGAACAAAATAAATCATCCTTTCCTCAAGCTGAGAAGTTATTTTCTACTTTTACCACCATATCCTAAGCTCCCTTAAAATCCCTTGGGTTTTTATCTATTAACAAGAAACCAAAATGTCCATCAAATGCATCTATGTAATGGACAAGAATGGTCATGCCTAAAGGCTTGATGTCTTTCTGAAGCTTCTAAACTATTTTACCAAATCTTAGATTGAATTCCTCGATTGTCTCATTCTCCTTTCTTTTCACATCCTTCAAAGTGGCCAATAGGAATCTATCGTCATTTTTTTCTTACCATTACTTAAGGAATATTCTTTGGCATCCTTCCAATGTCTCAATGTTATCATCCTCTAGACCATAAACCAATCAAGTGTATCATCCTCTAATGACAAGACAAACAACTTCAAAACTGTTAAAATTTGGTGTGCTCGTTTAACCATAGACAATATCACACTATTGTCACCCAACCATAGGCACAAATGCCACCCCCGAGCACTTTAACCTTTACTTAGAATAATTCAAGCAAGCCTACTCCAGAACCAACAGATAAACCCTAGCCACAATACTGCTGCAGCAACAACACAATAACCATACAAAGATAGCGTACCTTATACCAAGAGAAGCACAAGAGAGATACCAGAAAGGTTGTTGCACTTCCTCCAGACTAGTGCCCTCTCCAACTGCAACTGCAACTGCAACTACTGCTCTCCAAACTTGTGCCCAAGCTGCCACTACAGTTCCTCCTTAGACTTGCGCGTTGGCTGAGTGAGTGTGTCCAAATGAGCTAAGCGCCTGCCTATTTATACTGTCCTATCCAGTTGACTGGGGCCAACTTCTCCTTCTGGATACATCTATTACTTTATTATTATTTCTCTTGAGGCCGACTTCTCTCCTAGGGTTTTCTAACATCTGTTTAATGGTTATCTTGCTTCCGGAATATTCTATTATAAGTCCAAAAGTTACACAAGGAGGTTAATATCTCCCACAGCTACCAAAACATCAACACTCCCTCTTACCTAGGGAGATATTAACTAAGATGTTCTTCATGTAATGGTCTCAAACACATCCATCCATCTCACATGGCATGGGCAAGACTCACACAGTCTTGCAGACCAATCTACAGGTAGCATCACCATAACCACACAGGCTATCTCATGATCACCCAGATCATATCACGAGCACCACCATCATAGTCATACAATAGTCGTCTAGCTGGCAATCACCTCCAGCACTACTGGTTGGCACTCCAAGCTAGAAAACACCTCCAACACTACTGGTTGGCCCTCCAGCTAGTAACCGTTGATGCTATCGATCGACACTCTAGCTGGGAATCACCTCCAACCACACAGGTTGGTCCTCTAATTGGTAACCCTCTGACGCTACTGGTCGGCACTCCAACTAGTTTGCACAGCAGTGTAACATGTGTACCAGACTATTTCACTGGAGTAGCAATATCTCAGCGTACCAGACTATTTCACTGGAGTAGCCATGCATACCAAACTATTTCATTAGAGTAGCAATATCTTAGTGTACCATACTATTTCACTGGAGTAGCAATATCTCGACGTACCAGACTATTTCACTGGAGTAGCAATATCTCGGTGTACTAGACTATTTCACTGGAGTAGCAATATCTTGGTGTACCAGACTATTTCACTGGAGTAGCCATGCGTACCAGACCATTTCACTGGAGTAGCCATGCATACCAGACTATTTCACTAGAGTAGCAATATCTCGGCGTACCAAACTATTTCACTGGAGTAGCCATGCATACCAAACTATTTCACTGGAGTAGCAATATCTCGACGTACCATATTATTTCACTAGAGTAGCCATGCGTACCAGACTATTTCACTGGAGTAGCAATATCTCGACGTACCAGACTATTTCACTGGAGTAGCAACTGTAACACATCATACCCTATCACAAGGGTACATCCTTCCGAACCACACCAAGCTTGTCCTTGAAGTATTCAAACTTCACTCTTGACAAAGGCTTGGTCAACACATCAGCTATCTGCTCCTCAGTAGCAACATAATAGAGATTCATTGCTCCCTTTTGTACCATGTCTCGAATATAATGGTACTTGATCTCGATATGCTTGGACTTGTCATGAAACACTGCGTTCTCTGTCAGATTTATGCAACTTTGGTTGTCACAAAAGATGTAAGTCTCCTCTAACTCGAGATCAAACAGCCCTGCAAGTAACTTTCGAAGCCACACTACTTTGCTACATGCTGAACACGCTGCTATGTACTCTGCTTCGGTCGTACTAAGTGCCACATGGGTCTTCTTTCTGCTAAACCATGAGATCATAGCAGATCCCAAACTGAAGCAACCTCTGGATGTACTTTTTCGGTCCACGACACTACCGGCCCAATCTGCATCAGCATAGCCTTGCAGGCTTATCTCACAATCTGAAACATATATGAGACCATAATCGATTGTACCCCTTAGGTACCTCATCACATGTTTTGTTGCTACTAGGTGAACACATCTCAGCTCAAACATATACTGACTCAAGGTGTTCACCGCAAAACACATATCTGGTCTCGTGTTCATTAAGTACATCAACGAACCTATTATCTGTATGTACATGGGGGCATCTACTGTCTCTGAAGTTGTATCACTTAGTAACTTCAAATTCGTCACCATAGGTGTAGGCATGGCTTTGCAGTCCAACATTTTGAATCTCTTCAGAATCTCTACAGCATATTTTCCTTGACTAAGGAAAATCTCCTTCGATCTTTGCCATACCTCTAGACCCAAAAAGTAATGCACCATACCCAGGTCTTTCATCTTGAACTCTGTAGTAAGTTTCCTTTTACACTCTGTGATGAGCTTCTCATCCCCTGTTTAAAACAAGTCATCCACATACAATAGTAGTATCACTGGTCTACCATCGTCAACCTTATAGTAAAGGTTGGAATCTTCTTACTCTTAGTAAAGCCCAAGCTCATCAGGAAACTATCAATCCTCCCGTACCATGCCCTGGGTGCTTGCTTTAATCCATATAAGGCTTTCTTTAACTTGCACACATGAGACTACATGTCATGTGTCTCAAAACCTTGTGGTTGCTCCACATACACTTCCTCTTCAATCACGCCATTCAGAAAAGTTGTTTTTACATCCATCTGATGTATCTTCCATTTCATTACCGCAATTACTGCAAGAATGGTCCTGATCGAAGTGTATCTTGCCACAGGAGCAAATGTCTCCTCATAATCTATTCCTTCTTTCTGGGAGAATCCAAGTGCCACAAATATTTCCTTATATTTCTCAATGCTTCCATCTGCTGAATGTTTTATTTTGTAAATCCACTTTGAGCTTACCACCGACTTATTTCTTGGTCTTGGAACCACATCCCACACATCATTCTTGATGATGGACTGGTACTCCTCAATAATGGCATCCTTCCATTCTTTCTTATTTGCAGCAACAAGTAGGCTCTGCATCAATAATTGCACTAAGTAATGCCATGTAACTGGAATATGGTTTTGGATTCTTGCTTTCTCTGAAAGTTCCATCTAGAGAACCATAATTCTCTCCATCTTGAATGATCTCACGAGCCCAAGTTGGTCTTCTTTTCTTAGTCTTATCTCGGGGTGGATCTTCAGGTCTCTGAGGTTCCATCATGTCATGATCTTCCTGATCACATTCTTCTGGTACAACATTCTTATCTCCCTCTATCTCTATGATCCTTGGGGCTACAAGATCTTCATCATGGACCTCATCTAAATGATTTTGTCTTGATCTGTTGAAGGTTGTATCTTCATCGAAGATAACATCTCTGCTAGTTTCGATCTTCCGGTGACCAAGAATGTAAACTCTATATGCCTTCGATGATTCATTGTATCCCACAAATATTACCTTCTTTCCAGAAGGGTCCAACTTCGATCTCTTCTCCTTGGGAACATGTATGTATACTAGACAGCCAAAAATCCTCAAGTGGTTGACCTCTAGCTTTTCTCCTGAAAACATTTCCTCAACTGTCTTGTTCCCAAGTGCATGATGAGGACTTTTGTTCTGCACATATACAACGGTCCTGCTTGCTTCTACCCACAGATGCATTGGTAAATCTTGATCATGGATCATGGCTTTTACTGGTCCCATTATTGTACGGTTCTTTCTTTCTGCCACACCATTCTGCTGAGGATTGTGTTGATGATTACAGTTGCGTGAGACATCCTCTAGGACATAGACTGAGTGAGTCGGCTTGAGAGAGAGCCCATGAGTTGGGTGTGCCCATGAGATTGGTGTGTTGTTCCTCTCTGAGACGGAGAAGGAACGTTGTGTGCCCCTGTGTGGGGTGAGGAAGCCCATGAGTTGGGTGTGCCCATGAGATGGGTGTGTGGTTCCTCTCTGAGACGGAGATGGAACATTGTGTGCCCCTGTGTGTGGTGAGGAAGCCCATGAGTTGGGTGTGTCCTTCTCTCTGAGACGGAGATGAAACGATGTGTACCCCTGTGAGGGAGCCCATGTGATGGGTTTACTGTTCTCCTATGTGCAGAGAGTTGAGATGATGTGATACTCCAGATGATTCTCCTATGAGACGTAGTGAGATAGAGATCTGTTCATTAGGACATTCCTGTGGCTGAGCACAAGTGGACGTGATCCTAGTGGTTGAGCACTAGTGAGTGTGTATTCTGATGATTCTTATGTGAGACGCAGTGAGAGAGACTTGGATGTCCCTGTCGCTGAGCACAGGTGGGCGTGCCCCTAGTGGTTGAGCACTAGTGGGTGTATGAGATCCCTTGCTATATTGTCCAAGAGTCAAACTTACATGTAACCCTATTTGTGATGTAAAGGGTACGGATTAGCCCCACCATAAAGTGAAAGATAATTAATATGGTAATTATTAATTATATTTTGAGTTATTGAGGTCGGCCCTGTTGTGCCAATAGACACTACTTTTGATATGTCCAATCTAATATAAATAAAGGTGATTTCCCCATTGAGGAAACATAACACAAGTGTGATTTTGGAAATTTCAGCAAGTACAAGTTCTAGGGTTGAAGTGCGCACCTCTCTTGGGCGCTAGCCTTCTAGGTTTTGTGAGCACCCTTTTGTGTGCTAGATTTATGGTGTGGGAGGTCTTTCTCTTGAAGAATATAGCAAAGGATTGGTTGGGTTTTCTTCCCTTGTTGAGAAGGGTTTCCCAGGATACTTCATGTGTACTTGTGCATGGTGTTTTCTTCTTGTGATCTTGGTTACTGCAGCAAATTGTTTTATGGTGTAACTGCAATTGTCTTTGGTTCAAGTAAAATGATAAAATTGGAATAAACTTCATGCTTGAGCCTAGCTTATAGAAAAATCAATAGATTGTAGGGAGTAGTGAGCTCCCTCTTAATCTAGGATACTCTTGTGAAGTAGGATTGGATAGATTCTGATTTTTGCATCTTCACATTCTTAAGTTGTGTCCTCAAGGTCATCTTCCGGTTGATGTTCTTTCCTTCAAATAATCTGGATAGTGCATCAAACATCTACTTGGGAGTCTTCATTGATGAAACATGATGGATCAAGTTATCCTTAATAGAATCAACAATGATTCTCTTTGATTTAACCATATTTTTCTTGTACTTTGCTTTAGCTTCATCTCTCTCTAGCTTTGTAATTTCTTCTTCGATAAATCCTTCTAGGTCATTCTCTTCTAGAATGAGCTAGACTTTATACTTCCATGCTCGAAAGTTGTCAGCACCCTCAAGCTTCTCATCAATCTTGGTACTGAGAGTCATTTTTCCTTCAATTCATCCTTTAATTGCACAACGCCTTGACTTAGGGTTTATGAGGAAACCCTAATTTTGCAACCTAGAGTTTATGAGGAAACCCTAATTCTGCAACCTCAAAGAATTTCAGATCTGGGCCGGGGGAAAGATGCGCCCTACTTAGGAAACCTCCTTGGTGAGATCAGAAAGTGCTTAACGAGCTTAATAATAGGAAAAGTTGAAGATCATTCTTCAAGTGGTTAGACTATTGTGAAGGAAACCAACTTGGATTCCATGTTAAAATTTTGGTGTGCTCGTTTAACCATAGACAATATCACACTATAGTCACCCAACCATAGGCACAAATGCCACCCCCGAGCACTTTAACCTTTACTTAAAATAATTTTGGCAAGCCTACTCCAGAACCAATAGATAAACCCTAGCCACAATAATGTTGCAGCAGCAACACAATAACCATACAAAGATAGCGTACCTTATACCAAGAGAAGCACAAGAGAGATACCAGAAAGGCAGTTGCACTATTCCTCCAGACTAGCGCCCTCTTCAGTTGCAACTGTTGCTCTCCAAACTTGCGCCCTAGCTGCCACTGCAGTTCCTCCTTAGAATTGCGCACTGGTTGAGTGAGTGTGTCCAAATGAGCTAGGCGCCTGCCTATTTATATTATCCTGTCCAGTTGACTGGGGCTCACTTCTCCTTCTAGATGCATTTATTACTTTATTATTATTTCTCTTGAGGTTGACTTCTCTCCTAGGGTTTTCTAACATCTATTTAATGGTTCTCTTGCTTCCGAAATATTCTATTCTAAGTCCAAAGGTTACACATGGAGGTTAATACCTCCTGCAACTACCAAAACATCAACAAAAACAACATCAACATATTGAACTTTCAACACGATAAGCACTCTAATGAATGCCTTCACATGGGCTTTCGCTGTGATTGCATTAATTCCCTAAAAAATAGGAATCATTTTTATGGCCTTATGTAGTAAATCATAAGAAGCTCCATCAACAATGGAAATATCCAATGGCTTATAAAGATCAATCAACCAAGGTGTAGCCATGTGAAGATCTTTGAGGTTCCTATACGCTGCTCAAGAGGCCTGTCATTTGACCTCTTGTTGGGCACTAAGTTCAAGGGTTTCAAATCTAATTTTCTCACTGTTTTTGGGACTGTTATCTTGATGTCCACAATAGCCAACAGGTCTTAACTTTATGCCCTTAAAATATGCCAAGTAAGAAGTGATTTAATGCCCCTTTGAAGCTTCTCTCTGAATGGGATTTAATAGGAAGTTTTGATGTCCATCTATTAGCACATTCATTATACTTCAAAACTGAAAATACCCTCTAGAATCTTTAACACCTACAGCTGATAAGTAAATTAGTAAACCATGACAATTTAACATAAGTGTTTTTGGTCAACATGACCCTGGAAAAACACCCATGGGGAAAAATAGTCGGAAAAGAGATTTCATTATGGAGATCTCATGCAAAAGTACAAGAGCAAATACAAAGGAACCTGATATAAATGGCCAACTCCACTTGAGCTTAGCCTTAAAGATCCTTTGATGAAGTGTGCCCCCTCTTGGGACTTGCACCCTTGCTCTTGCTTGCCTGCTAGAATTGGTGTTGCGCCCTTGTTTGATCTAAACCCTTGCGCCCTTGCTCATGCCTCAAATAATAGCACCCCCACTTCAATGGATGCGCCCCCCATCTCCTAGCATGATCTAGTGCGCCCTTAACCAACCAAGTGCGCCTTCTCTTCACTAAGTGCGTCAACCTTCTTCAAGCATGGTGCACCCCTATTCCATGGATGCACCCTTTCCCTTGCGTGCGCCCACAACCTAGAACTCACCCTCTCTTCTCAAGATGGATCCCTTGCCCTATGCTTGCGCCCTCCCTTCTCAAGATGGTGTACTCAAGCCTCTCTTGCGCCCTTGCTTCTCACAAGTGTGCCCTCTCCTTCTCCAAACCGCAAAAATCTCTCTTCTCCTATCCTCTATTCACTCTCATCTCCAAGTGAATGAATGAGCCTCAGTGAGTATGACTCCAACCTACTCATCAGAAGTGGGCTCGAAATCTGATTTGCTCGTCACCATACCAAGTGGGACAAACCTCTCTGGCACTCTGCTCTCTCAGCAACCTCTGAGGCTCTCCAACATATTCATTGGCTTCCTTAAGAGTCTTCTGAAACCATCTCAGTTTCTTCTTCCCTGAAGTAACCTCTCGTGGAGTAGTCTCCTCATGCCCCTGAGTCTCATGCACAGATCTCTGCAAAGTAGTCTGTGACCCTGAAGCACCTGCACCAATTGTCTGTATACTTGGCAACTGTGAACCTGAAACTGTCTCGGGTGGACCAAGTCACCCTTGAACTAGGTGTACTCAACACCTGAGGTTGTGTCCCCTGTGATGCATCACTCTGCATCTATGGGACCTCCTCAACTCTATCTCTCAACTCAAGAGATCTCCCTAAAGCTCTACTCTCCTCAAATCTAACATCTCTCCTCACCAACACTCTCCTCTACGCTAAAAGGTAGATCCGATAGGCCTTAGAGACCTCTGAGTATCCAACTAGTATCCCCTTTTCTGCTATGGGATCTAGCTTTGTCCTCTTCTCTTAGGGGACTTGAGAAAACGTCAAGCACCCAAATATGCATAGGTGCTCAACATCAGGCCTACTCCAAGTGAAGGCCTCCTTAGGAGTCTTCCTCCCCAAAGCTCTATGGGGACTCATGTTTTGTAGACATATTGTAGTACTACAATCCTTTGCACATAAGTAGAATGGCAGTGCATGATCATGCAACATCGATCTTGTTGCACCAACTATGGCCTTGTTCTTCCTCTTTGCAACCCCATTCTGGTGCAGGTTGTAAGGTACGGTCAACTGCCTTCTGATACCTTGTTGGGTACATAAATCTGCGAACTTCGTGGAAGTATACTCACCTCCATTGTCTGACCACAAAACCTTGATCTTCTTTCCTGTTTGGTTCTCCACAAGAGCTTTGAACTCTTGGAACCTCTTGAAGACTTCACTCTTGGTCTTCATGAAATAGATCCAAGTCTTCCTAGAGTGGTCATCAATGAAAGTAACATAACACAATACTCCCGACCACCCAAGGAAACTCGTGACATGGGCCCACACACATCTGTGTGTATCAAGTCTAGTACCCCAGCTAATCTACTGTCACTGTTGGGAAAAACGGTCTCGTGTACTTCCCAAGAGCACACCCTCTGCATACCTCCTGATGCTCAATATTGAATTGTGGCAAGCCTGTCACAATCTCTCTCACAATCTTAGAGCTCCATGATACAAATGAGCCATTCTCTGATGGCATAGCTCACACAACTGACNTCTTTGCAACCCCATTCTGGTGCAGGTTGTAAGGTACGGTCAACTGCCTTCTGATACCTTGTTGGGTACATAAATCTGCGAACTTCGTGGAAGTATACTCACCTCCATTGTCTGACCACAAAACCTTGATCTTCTTTCCTGTTTGGTTCTCCACAAGAGCTTTGAACTCTTGGAACCTCTTGAAGACTTCACTCTTGGTCTTCATGAAATAGATCCAAGTCTTCCTAGAGTGGTCATCAATGAAAGTAACATAACACAATACTCCCGACCACCCAAGGAAACTCGTGACATGGGCCCACACACATCTGTGTGTATCAAGTCTAGTACCCCAGCTGATCTACTGTCACTGTTGGGAAAAACGGTCTCGTGTACTTCCCAAGAGCACACCCTCTGCATACCTCCTGATGCTCAATATTGAATTGTGGCAAGCCTGTCACAATCTCTCTCACAATCTTAGAGCTCCATGATACAAATGAGCCATTCTCTGATGGCATAGCTCACACAACTGACTGTTGTTGTTGCTACTCGCCAAAGTATACAAATGTTGAAAAAACAATTATACAGATTCCCCTCTCGTGTCCCAATCACTCTGCCAGAAGTGATACTGGACCCCTTAGGGTGAATGAGGACCTCTATCCCTCTGAAGGACACCTCAAACCCCCTATCCTGGATGGAGGAAACTGAAATGAGATTCTTCTTCAACCCTGGGAAATACAATACATCCATGAACACCAAGGGTGACATCAACTCCCTCTAAAAGGAAATTGTGCCACGCCCAACCGCTCTAACTATGGTGTCGTCTCCAAGCACTATCTCCAACCTAATCTTTGGATCTTTGAGATCAATGAAGTACTCTCTCACACCTAACATGTGACTCGATGCTCCACTGTCAATGTAGCAGACATTAGATGGTGACTCAATTGTCGAACAACAAACTATCAAGGAACACTCCCTCTCAGACTGAGAGGAAAACTCGTCCTCCTCTGTTGTCGTTGCAGTACCACTTTGCTTCTTCTTCCTGTTGGGACACTGTCTGTAATATTCCCAACCAAATCTGACATAAAAATCATATCTAACTGGTCGAGAACTTTCGTTAAACACTTTGCGTGTTTGCTCAAAGTTCTTGGGCAAATCGACTCTCTTGTTGCCCCAATTCTCAAGGAAGATTACTGATGTGTTTAGAAGGTCAATGGGATGAGTTCCAACCTCCTTAGAACCCCCAAAGTGTCTGTTGTTATGATTATTTGTTTGTTGTTATGTATATGACAGTTTTCTCATTGAGGCATTATGTCAAACAAATTGCATGCATGGTTGTAGCTTGCATTTCCATCCATGCTTTTGAGTTTAATCTTGTATAAAACAACACGAATTCATATGGAACATAGACTAGAATAAGCATAAGAGTAAATGCAAGAAATACATAGCAAAAGCACAAATACCTCCACACAATCCTTGCTTGTTTATTTATTATTAATGGCTGTCCAACGGTAGTAATTTCCAGATCTGATATAAGTAATACAAGGGCCACTTTATTGGCCTATAGTGGCTCCAAAAGGCAAGGAAATAGTGTCCTTGATCCTCCTTATCAATCCCCTAATGATGGCTGCCCAAAAGAGATGTGATATCATGAAAAATCCACAAATTGCATACCCAAAAATGTGCCTTCCTTGTTGCTTACGCCCTGCTGAAATATGCAAAATAAATCTGATGTAAAATCTTCATGAAATGGCTTCAACTTGTAGATCTGATGATGGCTTCATATGTGAAGATCCCCTGGCTGTAGATAACAAATCTGCTCACAAATCATTGGATCTCAAATCCCCAATACGCCCTCCTTCATGGAATTCGCCCCACTGGTAGAAGAAATGAATGGCTTGATGAATACCCTCAAACACTATTGTAATAAGGCGCTATGGTGATGGCCAACAACCCTGGAGTGAGATCTACTGAGAATCTTATTATCTCAGTGCAAATCAAACCACTCTCTCAAGATGGGTGCGCCCTAGATCTGCAAAAACCCTCCAATAATTCGTCCTGACTCCACAAAGGCTCCTAGAACTGAATAGATCTAATGTAGAATGGTGAGGAAGGAATCTTTCACCTCCATGACCAAGCTTGGACCAGGTTGGGTGGGATCTTTCACCACCGAGCTGATCTCTAGGGTTTGTTTAGTCAAAACCCCCAAGTGCATGGGCTTTCTAGCAAGAAGCCAGACATCAAAATGATAAACAACATAATGAGAGAATAGAGGCCCCCATCTCTCTTTTATCCTTCCTGTTCACCTTGTCTCTCCAAGTGACTTTTACTTTATTTTATTATTAATTAACTAAATCACTTTAATTAATTAATTAATCATTTTACCTATAAAAAGTGATTTATCCCTCCTTGTGGCTTCTCTGGCCACTGAAAGTCACTTCTCATCATACTATCCTGTAGTGTTATTCCTCTCGATTCCGATGAGCTATTACACTAAGAGGTTCCTCCAAGTATTATGCCCAATATGACCTTCTTAGTGAATTTAATTAACATATAGCCCATAATAACTCAAAATTACGGAAATCGTCGGAATGCAACGAAACCAAAGCCAAGCTGTCCGGAATGGATCTTGATGATGAAATATGATGAACGATGCAAGTTGGGCTCAATAAAACCCCTCATTAGCTCTCGTGCTCGCTATCACCCCTATATGGCTACTCTGGTCAGCATAACACTTTGTAATGGAATAATGTCTAAAAGTGGGGACATTACAGTCCTCCCTGCTAGAAAATTGCTTGTCCTCAAGCAATAACTGAGTTAATCCACATATAATACCGAGATCCCATGTCCACCTGTGGGACACATAGTAGGCTCCACCCAAAGCTGAACTATCATGCACTCTACCCCCTGGATCCCATATCAAAACGTGAACTACAATACCCTGTGAGGCATAATCATGTAACATACCAACACCCTGAGTCTCCTGCGAATGACCCATGGCCTCAAACAGGAATGAGTCTATCCTCCAAGTCCATACTAAGACCAAAACGATCTCCACCAACTGAACATGTTGTTGCCCTGGTGAGGTACTACAAGACCACAATGAATCACCCTCAAGTGACGTGTTCCCCTCAATACTGAAGCTCAATGGAAAGTCAAAGTGACTTTCCCCTGCAAGGACCCACTCGCCTCCATCAGTCAATGAAATGCTCAACCCTGCAACCCCCGGGTCCCATGCTAGTCTCTGCCCAAGATCACCATGTTGACGCTGCACTACTCTGATCATGACTGTCTACTCACTGTATACATACTGGATCCCCCACTCCTGGATCCTCATGCTGAAATACCTGTGGAAACTAGACCTGCTGTCAACAAGTTGCATCTGTAAAAGTACCTTTGTGGAAGCAACATCTGCCCAACCATCTCTATACTCGATCATGAGTATCAAAAGGGAGAAACTGTCTCGCTCCATAGGACAAGCTCCTGCAAGCCCTCTCAAAACCATCCAAGAGTGAAGTATGTTGCTCTCTAGCACAACCTGGGCCATCATAAGGTGAAACAACCTACTAACCAAATGGACTCCCGAATCCCATGAAAAACTTGGAAGTTCATCACTTCCAATCCCCACTAACTGCTCATGTGTCATACTGATAACTGTCAGAAGCCCTCCATACTCATCCCCGTGAGAATTTGAATCTGTCACCCTCTGAGATATCTATTGTCCCATGGCCTAAGATGCTCACCATCACGCCCAAGGTCTCAACTGTCATCACACCTAAGATGCTGACGTCACACCTGTTTTTGGTTGGGAATATCACACCTGTTTTGATCTCATATAAAAATCAGATCTAACTGGTTGAGAACTTTCGTCAAACACTTTGCATGTTTGTTCAAAGTTCTTGGGAAAATCAACTCTCTTCTTGTCCCAATTCTCAAGGAAGATTATTGATGTGTTTAGAAGGTCAATGGGATGAGTTCCAACCTCCTTAGAACCCTCAAAGTGTCTGTTGTTATGATTATTTGTTTGTTGTTATGTATATGACAGTTTTCTCACTGAGGAATTATGTCAAACAGATTGCATGCATGGTTGTAACTTCATTTCAATCCATGTTTTTGAGTTTAATCTTGTATAAAACAACACGAATTCATATGGAACATAGACTAGAATAAGCATAAGAGTAAATGCAAGAAATACATAGCAAAAGCACAAATACCTCCACACAATCCTTGTTTATTTATTATTAATGGTCGTCCAATGGTAGTAATTTACAAGGGCCACTTTATTGGCCTATAATGGCTCCAAAAGGCAAAGAAATGGTGTCAATGATCCTCCTTTTCGATCCCCTAATGATGGTTGCCCAAGAGAGATGTGATATCATGAAAAATCCACAAATTCCATACCCAAAAATATGCCTTCCTTGTTGCTTACGTGGCACGCCCTGCTGAAATATGCACAATAAATCTGATGTAAAATCTTCATGAAATGGCTGCAACTTGTAGATCTGATGATCGCTAACTCATATGTGAAGATTCCCTTGTTGTAGATGACAAATCTGCTCACAAATCACTGGATCTCAAATCCCCGATACGCCCTCCTTCATGAAATTCGCCCCACCGGTAGAAGAAATGAATGGCCTGATGAATACCCTCAAACACTGTTGTAATAAGGCGCTATGGTGATGGCCAACAACCCTGGAGTGAGATCTACTGAGAATTTGATCACCTCTGTGCAAATCGAACCACTCTCTCAAGATGGGTGCGCCCTAGATCTGCAGAAACCCAACAATAATTCGGCCCTGCCTCCATAAAGGCTCCTGGAACTGAATAGATCTGATGTAGAATGGTGAGGGAGGAATCTTTCACCTCCAAGACCAAGCTTGGACCAGGTTGGGTGGGATCTTTCACCACCGAGCTAATCTCTAGGGTTTGTTCAGTCAAAACCCTCAAAACCCCCAAGTGCATGGGCTCTCTAGAAAGAAGCCAGTCATCAAAATGATAAACAACATAATGAGGGAAAAGAGGCCCCTATCTCTCTTTTATCCTTTCTGTTCACCTTGTCTCTCCAAGTGACTTTTACTTTATTTTATTATTAATTAACTAAATCACTTTAATTAATTAACTAATCATTTTACCTCTAAAAAGTGATTTATCCCTCCTTGTGGCTTCTCTAGCCACTGAAAGTCACTTCTCATCATCCTATCCTGTAGTGTTATTCCTCTCGATTCCGATGAGTTATTACACTAAGAGGTTCCTCCAAGTATTATGCCCAATATGACCTTCTTGGTGAATTTAATTAACATATAGCCCATAATAACTCAAAATTATGGAAATCGTCAGAATGCAACGAAACCAAAGCCAAGTTGTGTGGAATGGACCCTGATGATGAAATATGATGAACGATGCAAGTTGGGCCCAATAAAACCCCTCAATAGCTCTTGTGCTCGCTATCACCCCTATCTAGCTACTCCGGTTAGCATAACACTCTGTAATGGAATAATGTCCAAAAGTGGGGACATTACACTGTCCAACATAATGCCCCAACTGGTTGCAAGCAAAGCATTTCACTTTTCTCATATCCTTTTGTTGCTCACCTCCTCTCTATTGTTGTTGCTTGGCCCCACCCTTGGGCCCCTGCTTGGTCTTCTTCTTGCCCTTTTCCAAAAGAGCAAGATCACCCTCATCAGCATCCCCGCTCTGCTGCTAACTAGAAGATCCGGAGCCAACTCTAAGCTCCTCCTGCACAAAGTCATCCCAGAGCCTCTCCCAACTGGGCATATGCTATCTCACCATGATGCCTCGTACAAAACTCCCCCAAAGTTTGGAAAAGCCATTTAAGGTTGTCCTCACCAACTCCGAGCGATCTACTATCTCGCCAACCACTGCCAACACATCACGAATCTGAGAAAATCTTGTAAGGAATGAGGTAACCGAATCTGTCTTCGTCATCTTGGTGCCCCCTAACTTCTCCTGGAGCACCATCTTTCGGTTCTAGTTAGGACTCTGGTAAAGACTGCATAATGACTGCCACATCTGAAATGCAAATTCTTTACCGGAAATGTGAGAAATAATATGGTCCTTGACTGCATCAACAATAGTCCTCTTGGGCCCGATGTTCCTCTTCCAGAACTAAGACATGAGCACTGCATCTGTAGGAGGTACTACGGGATTCTCCACAATATCCCATAGTTCAAGTTCCTCCAAGATCAAGACTATCCTGGCCTTCCACGGAGACCAATTACTAGCCCCCGCTAGCTTATCCTCCACCCTCAAACCTGCCACCAACATGGTTTCCATCTAATGCTACTCTGACCAAACAATACTGATGCTAATTGCTCTGAGGTGAAGAAGAAAAATTGCCTCCAACACACAAAACTCAAGTGTGAAAATGAAGCTTCCCAACAAGTGAAAAATCTGCCAACTGTTTGCCACTAAATCAGCCAACTCATGTGCCCTTAGGCTCTGATGCCATGAAGAATTTTGAGGTTCCTATAGGCTTTGTTATCGCACAGTTTGTACTTGGAAGTAAAGGATAGGTGAAAGAAAGGCAAATTGGCGAAACTGAGACTATCCTACCACTGTCACCTCGATAGGATAGCTCTTTCTGTTTAGGGTGGTAGGCCCAAGGGAGACGTCCCCGGTGACCTGGGGTTTTGAGAAGGCAAAGGCTTATGGCTAAGTAAAAGTTTCCCCCTCACAAGTCACCATCGATTAGAAAGTCCAGCTAAACAGCCAATAAAGATAAGAATAACCAAGATTGTACCTGCCCGAGACAAAGCAACAAGAAAATTATATATGTGCAAGATCACTTGCTAGTTAGTACTTCATAAAATCAAGGACTTCCGATATAAAGCAATTGACTAATAATATTTATGAAGCAAATCAATGATGTACAATAGCAATGATTACAATATATCACTTCACAATAAATGCTAAAGAATCTTCACAATGTGCAATGGCAATTTATCATCAATGTCAAATACCAACATGAGAAAGCAACTCTTTAGCTAATCTTTCAATTGCTTCAAAGATGTAATAAATGTTGCATGGATATCATTATAACGCAAGTAGATGATAGCAGCAATAGGGTTAGTAAGTGTTAGTCTAAGCTAGGGTTAGAAGGAGTTAATGGTTGTTCAAGAGTATTTGGATGTGTGTGATCAAGGTACTCGAACACTGAAGGTCATAGATCAGTGCGTTATTAGGGAAAATGGAGTCAAAATAGTTGCAAGTGTTGAAGGGCCGAAACGATAGTAATAGTGCTAAAGACAAGAGGGTTTAATGTTGAATTGTTGCTAAGGCAAGGCTTCAACAATCAAACCCTAGGGGAAAAAGGCTCACTAAGGTGTAGAAACCCTAGGCGCTAGTGTTTTTTCCTCCTTCTCTAACTCAAAAGACAAATTAGAACAGCTAGCTTGGGTAATAAATCATAGGGCTAAAGACAAGAGAGTTTGATGATGAAGTGTTGCTAAGGCAAGGATTCATCAATCAAACCCTAGGGGAAAACGGCTCACTAAAGTGTACAAACCCTAGGCCTTAGTGTGTTTTCCTCCTTTAGCTCAATGACAAGTAAAAACGGCTAGGCTAGAAGAGTAGAGGTAGAGTGTTGTTATGGCAAGGCTCTATCTATCTTCAGCAAATCAAAATGGCTCTTAGCATAACTTAGTAGGGACATGAAAGAAGGACACCAACATGTGCTTCTCCCCTAGGGTTTAATCCAGCAAATTATAATAACAAAATGCAAGTAAAAAATACCATAACCATTCAATAAAGAAGGATTGCAAAAATTCACTTACATCCACCAAGCATTTATCAAGCCAAACCCTAGTTGTAAACCTTCCACCAAGAGAATACCAAAATAGCCAAGAAAAAGCCTCCTTCAATAAGTGCACATCAAAATTTCAGCCAAAACCCTAAAGGAGGGCACAAATTTCAGACTTCACACAAGTGTGAGTGAAATATGATCATTAAAATGAGACTTTTAGCTCTCTACTTATACAATACTAAGTGACCTTAATAAAATTTAGGTCACCAAAAGGCCAACAAGGCCAAAATACCAAATAATATTGTTTTACATTAAATGTCATAAATTAAACCCTAATCAAGCAAAAGTAAAGATGTCATGTGGCATGCCCTTTCTAGGGTGACGTTAGCCCTTTTTAGGGCAGCAATGGCCTCCTGGAGCAAAAAGTTAGCCCTCCTTGGGCCTCTCCAAGCTGCCACACGTGCCACAACTGCCATAACTACCTCCCAAAAACGTCCATAATGTTGGATGACGTCATGGGCATCCTGGGTGATGTCGTGGGCCTTCCAAGGCCAACGTTCCAGTGGAGAGGGCACAACACCCCTAGGTGAGGCTCTGCCAGAGTGCCTCTGTAGAACGTCCTCCTCTTCTCCGGTGCAAACCCCTTTGTCCTGTCTCTGCCCCCTGCTGGGGTCTCAGCATCCATCTGGTGGGCTTTTCAGCCCCATGGAGGTCTGAACTAATCATCTCACCATGTGTACCTGTCCAATATGGTACCTGTATGTCGGGTATGATCCTGCACATCAATAGATACGCCCTCCATGGGCTCATAAGTAACAGGGATCATAGCAATGTCAATCACATCCAATCATAAATTTTATCAAACATGTGCATAAAACCCCTTTTACCCAGTCAAGTGCTCAAAGACATTATACAAATCTGCAAGGCAAGTTTGGAGGAAGTGACAGGGCGTCCTATTGGGCTAG
>SNQJ01S0009483.1:174482-191332 GCA_010110895.2 Picea sitchensis | reverse complement strand
GGTCCTAATACAATTACCGACATGATTAATCCACAATGGGGATTAATCCTATAAATAATATATCAATAATAATAAGAATACTCTTTGCAGTTACATTATTTCAACAACTCTGTCAGGGTGCCTCTATAGAACGTCCTCCTCTTCTCCGGTGCAAACCCCTTTGTCCTGTCTCTGCCCCCTGTTGGGGTCTCAGCATCCATCTGGTGGGCTCTTCAGCCCCATGGAGGTCCGAACTAATCATCTCCCCATGTGTACCTATCCGTCGGGTATGATCCTGCACATCAACAGATACACCCTCCATGGGCTCATAAGTCACAAGAATCATAGCAATGTCAATCACATTCAATCATCAATTTTATCACACATGTGCATAAAACCCCTTTTACCCAGTCAAGTGCTCAAAGACACTATACAAATCTGCACGACAAGTTTGGAGGAAGTGAAAGGGCATCCTATTGGGTTAGTGTCCACTGGAAAAGGGATGTTTCTGGAAGAGATCAAATCCAAGTCATGTTAATGGGTGAGGTGGATAAGGGATGTCCTGACAAGGGGTGCAGTGATAGCAGAGAAATGCAAGGCTTACCTGTGGGTGCCTTTGTAGAAGGCGAGTTGCACCTATCTTGGATGCAAATGTTTCCAAGCCCATTCATGCCTTTTATTCTTATTTCTTTATTGCTTTTTCTTTCAAGAAGCTAATCAGGGGACACTGCCCCGGCGTGGTGACCAGTGGTGGCAATGTTACCACAAGCACTTTCACGGAAATGAGAAGGTTGGCTCATGATGAGACCCCCTTTCTCTTGGCTATGCCACCAAGAGCCACTACCCTGGCGTGGTAACCAACTGCTAGTAGTGTCATACCGCTAGGTGCCCATGGACCTAATAGGCTAGCTCGTGATGAGACCCCCTATCCTCTGACTAGGTCTTGTTTTATTATTTTATGGGTCCCTCTTGTTTCTTGCTGAGAAGTTTTTTACTGCTTTCTCGGGGATCCCTAGGCGAACCATCTCAAGGTTTTAATTTTAGGCTTTTATCTTTTTCCAGTTGCTTTTACCCTCTGGGCCTTTAGCCCCTTCTTCCCACAAGGCAAGGTGCAACCCTTAAATGATTGGCCAACCCAATGCCCAGACCAATGTAATGGGATGGATGAGCGGGAAGTAAGATGTATAGTGGTAAGTATGACGGGAGCAGACGATGACTTTTCAGAAATCCCCCCAGTGGCAACTCAAAACCTATGGGTACAAGCTTACTAGGGCATCCTGTCATTCCCCCCAGACATGGTCAAGTGGATAAGTATAAGATCCAAGCACCCGTTAGAAACAAAAAGAATTAAATTCACATATTCAAAGGTTTTGAGGATCAGAGTGACACATACCATGATACCCGGATTCATTACCTCATGGAGCAAGATCTATATCTGCTACAGGACCAAGCCAAGGTGATGGAAGCTGAGTAGGAGAAATTTCAACATGGTATCAGAGCATACCAAGGGTTGAATCCGCTAGAAAATCAACATGGGTTGACTCTAATCCACTCCAGTTTGAGATGGACCACCATACACCACGGTTTGATAGCATCTGCCAGATGTGCCACTTACAGGAGTTGGAGACAGAGATGCACCTCATTTTTAGATGCCTCATTTACTATGAGATCGGAGGACGCTACCATTTCCTTTATAGGGACTCGGGGGGCTCCCTCTATACTTTCTTTCGATACCAGGACCAAAGATTCCTAACACTCTTCGGCAGAGAGATCGTCGGCCATTGATCTCAATTCATGCACGCCATGCCCCACCTTGGCTTACCCAAGACGATCACCTCATACTTTCATGGTGATCCATCATACCAGAGCAGCAAGCAGCGAGCTGAGCCCCGGAGTACACCAGATAGTAGATTGGTGAGACCTTGTGTCTCTCCTCAGCCTTCCCCTCTGGGAGACAGATCGTTATCATCGAGACCGGTTCGGAGGTGTCAAACTATACATCAGTCCATACACCCTCAAAGAGATATCTGGATCAGCTCCAGATGGATCCAGAGTAGGGCGCCTCCTATCTGTCAGACTACCTCCCAGATTCAGAGGAGATGCCAGAGATCCATCAAGAGTTTCTTTCTTTCAGCCTCAGATGCTAGGAGTATCCCCCGCTCCTACATCCCCCCAAGGATCATACAACCAGACCCCCTGATAGTTCTTGAGGACTACAACAATGAACCAATGCCCAGTTCGCCCTCCTCGCCCTTGGCCATCGGACCCAGGAGACCTTGACATCATTAGCCTCATCGTTGTCCACGTTTCCAATATCGGACATACTTATATTTTCGATCATCGTACTTTTGTCATGGTCATATATTCTTTAAGGCTGTACTACTGTAGTTTTCTTTCTTTATGTTATTTTCAACATTATCTGGGAGCTGCAGTTGCACTCCCACATTGTACTAGTACTTGTCGTAATCTTCAATCCCATAGACCTACTTTTGTGGTCATTCGTTGGACATTAACAAACTTATCTTATCTTATTATCTTATCTTATCATGACAAGAAATCTGAGGCG
Organism: Picea sitchensis; assembly: GCA_010110895.2. Taxonomy (NCBI): domain Eukaryota; kingdom Viridiplantae; phylum Streptophyta; class Pinopsida; order Pinales; family Pinaceae; genus Picea; species Picea sitchensis. The sequence continues at coordinate 188,787 of SNQJ01S0009483.1, read as the reverse complement.
CCATCCAATCTATCCTTGAACCTAATGCTAGTTGAGGCCATCTCTAAAATCTAATGCACAAACTCCCAGATCTGAAAATTAGTCCTTTAAAAAATATTGAAATCCTCTAACTACTGGTCCTTTCTAGCAATTGATTCACAGTTGCAAACCCTTGAGAATCTCAATTAGAGAGATTGCTCTAATACCATGTAAATTTTTAAGCCTGGGTGACTATTGTCCTAATGTTCTCTCATTAAATAACTCAAAAACAAAATTAATTTAACAGCAGAAAATTAAATTTCTGAACATTGCGTCAATCATACACTAGTCGAAAAATGAACAGCGAAAGAAATAAAACACATACACAGGGATTTCTCCTTTAAATCAGCTTTTCATTCCTTTAATCAAAGCTTACAAGGTGACCTCTGCAGCCTACTTTGAACCAGCAGCTGTACAGTCATTAAATCACCTCAAATAGAGGTGTACAACCTGTGTAGAAGAGAGTACAGCTACAGCATTACAGCCTGATCTGTTTCTGCCTTTCCTAGACAGTAAATTGCTCTTTCTTCCCTCTCAACACTGAAGCACACTTAAGCAATACACTGTACAGCCATATCTGAAGGTGTACGGCCTGTGCATAAAGAAAAGACGGCTACAACAGTGGTACAGACTATACGGCCTGCCAATATCTTGTTGATCTCTTTAGCAATCTGCTCTTATTCTCCTTAAATGCACTCTACCCTCTTCCAACTCTCTTGCTCTCTTCTCATGTGAGGTTGACCTCTCCTCTCTTGTCCTCTTTATGCTTTTAAAGAACAAACTAATCTCCTCAATCCTAGCTGCCACCTATCTCAATCTTGAGATATATGGCTAAGATTAAATCCTAATCCAAGTCACTAATGTTCTAGAACATTTCATTTAGATTCCCAAGACTAAGTTAACCTCAAAAAATTAGACTTTCACTTTTATTTTATTTTTCAATTGAAATTACAAGAGAGAATTAGTGATCATCTTTCCAAGGTGGTCACCAATGAAATGTCTTGAACCACTATCTGCATGTTCACACTGAAACCTGCACAAGAAGTTCCTGCTTGAGCTACATTTCTCAACAGAATACAAATCATCACTTAGTTTCAGTTACACCAAATTTAAGTTACAAGTCAATATTCGAATTTGGTTATAACAAAATTCTTTTATATCTTCCACAATTTGTCATGTCTTTGTCTTTTCTTGATTTTGTCTTCACATGATTGTCTTCCCTTGCTTTATGAACAAAAAAATTAACATTAATTCAGATAGTTTTTATCAGGGCACGACTTTCATACACAATATTTGACTGTTGGAAACAACCACACAGAATCCAAATATTAATGTACTGACTCATCGAGAACAATAACAAGAATGATGATGCTGACAATTGCAAATGACATAATGGCAATACTTTATTAACAATAACAAGCACGACAATACTCAAAAGGCCAGTAATGACCTATGCCATTAACATAAAGACAACTTAGACTTGCATAATTGGAAGCCTCTCAACCCAAGGGGTTTGCTCAACTTGTTGTTGCCAATGTTGCTAGGCATTTGGCTAGTTCCATGCCAGAAAGTGCCCAATTCAAATCCCCCTGGGTGAGGTGCACTAGTCTACACCTATGGGTTTACTAGGGATGCCATCCACGACTGTGAGAAAGCATCCCTTGGGATTCCCCATGAGATTTTCCTTAGAAAAAAAAAATTGGAAGCCTCCCAACCATACTTATATTGACCACATTAAGAATCTACAAACACTTACTGGCTAATCTGCTACAAGGATGTCACGAGTTTCTTAAAGAGTGGATCAATAAAGGAGGTTGATTCCCATTAAGAAAATATTCTAGTATATTAAGAGTATAATATCCATTGTCAACAAGTGAGAGGAGTCTCTAAGCCTCTAGAATTCTCTTAGAGGTTATAAGTAGATCATCTCATACACATGAAGGTGCGAAAAGTGAGCTTGTAAACATATCAAGCTACAGCTTATATCATTTCAAGCATTTGTGTTAATAGAATGAAATCATTGCAGCCTATTATGTATTGAATCTTGGTACGATAATGCTTACTACATGTTTAATTGCTTAGATAGAAGATTAGATAATGCAATAGCATATCTACTATATGTATAAGAATCTGATGAATTATCATAGAGTACCTGGCATCCCCTTGTCTGCGCTGCCCAAGATTAAAGAATATCAAAGAGAATGCTGTAGTAAGAACCTGTAACAGATAGTAAAAGAAATCAATTCAATCTGAAAAGTCAATGTGTGTGTGTGTGTGTGAGAGAGAGAGAGAGAGCAAGATTGGGAAGTTTAATATAAGAATTTGAATATGAGATCTAAAAAAGTATGATGGACTCAAAACTTACATATATAGGTCCTAGATCCCATCTGTATGCAACAGGTGCCATAATAAACCAGAGGAAAATCAATGCCCATGTCTTCAGACTAACAGAGAAAATTGCCATCAACAGGATATCTACTGACCAAAGTAATTGTAACAAACAAGGTTACTCTGTCACATTCTTTTGTGACAACCAAGAATGCCAACATAATCTCTGTAGTTGATAAAAGATGCACATCAATACCTGGTACTCTCAATTTGTTTTGCAAAAGAAAAACAAGATTCTTTTCCCATTGGGGTGCTGTTTCTGGAAGCTTAAATCGCTGGAGTTTCATAGAAAAATTTGGCAATTTATTAGCATCTACTAAATTCACAAATGCTACATAACTTGATTCCTCTGCAGGACTATGTATATTGCAACAAGGAATAGTTACTTATTTTTAGAAAGAAAAAAATAGAAAGAATTTGAAGTTCATGAACCATTGCCAAACATAGCAATTTCTTTATCAAGCTTCTGCTGTCGACAAATCTACTTAATGCATAGCGTAAAACTTGTAGTAAATAAATCAAACCTCACCAAGTCATCTTCATCATCTGCCTCCCTATTCTGTATATGTTTTGCAGGTGGCTTAGGAGCAACAACAGCCAACAAGGAGTCTGCTAACCATCATTAGTCAGGAAGGACACAAGGCACAATTAGCAAACTAAATCTATGCAATTAAGTAGCAGAAACAGTATACTGAAAAAAATGTTTCACCTCAGACAAATGCACTTTCATCTGTATATACTACATGGTGTATGCTTCAAGCAGTAAGCACTTCAAGTTTAAACGGTGTGCATAAAATCACAGAATATGCAATTAACATATTCTCTTGAATAAACCTTGCATATGAACATAACACTAATGCAATGCTCTTTCAATCTAAGAACTAATCCCTGTTCTCATCTAGCTCTTTGTTGTTGTAGTCAGGGTAAGACTCTACATATATAGATCTGATTTCATATTTCAAATAGTATTGTGTGTCTTCATGCTCAAAAACTATGTTACCAGAAACAAGAAATGGGAAATAGCTACAGAACAAGAAACAGGGGCCAAAGGGTTTCGGGGGAGGAAATGCCCCCCGCCCCCATACAATATGCATATTATGCTGAAAAGAGATAATTTAGTGAGTCCAGATCCATTTATGATTCTAAAGTAATCCACCATATGTAATGTATTAATGGTAGCTCAACAACAGCCAACAAGGATTCTGCTAACCTATCATTAGTCAGGAAGGACACAAGGCACAATTAGAAAACTGAATCTATGCAACTTCAACTAAGTAGCAGAAACAGTCAACTGAAAAAATTGTTTCACCTCAGACAAACGCACTTTCATCTGTATATAGTGTATGCCTCAAGCAATAAGCACTTAAATTTTAAACAGTGCGCATAAAATCACAGAATATGCAATTAACATATTCAATTGAATAAACCTTGCATACGAACGTAACACTAATGCAATGCTCTTTCAATCTAAGAACTAATCCCTGTTCTCATCTAGCACTTTGATGTTGTAATCAGGGAAAGACTCTACATATATAGACCTGATTTCATTTTTCAAATAGTATTCTGTGTGTTCATGCTCAAAAACTATGTTACCAGAAACGAGAAATGGGAAATGGCAACAGAACAAGTAACAGGGGCCAAAGGGTTTCAGGGGAGGAAATCCCCCCCCTACCCTGGTACAATATGCATATTTTGCCGAAAAGAGATAATTTAGTGAGTCCAAATCCATTTAAGACTCTAAAGTAATCCACCATATGTAATGTACCAATGGTAGCTCGAGGCATTAGCTCAACCGGTCGTCACCAATGTTGCCGGGCATTTGGCTAATTCTGTGCCAACACGTGGCCAGTTTGAATCCCTCCTAATGAGGTGCACTATTCTATGTAACAGGTTTACTAGGGATGCCATCCATGAATGTGAGGAAGCATCCCTTGGGTTTCCCTGCAAGGTTTTCCTTGGGAAAAAAATAATCTAATGTATCAATGGTATAAACCAAATTATATTAACATTATAATGTTTAGGTGTTTTACTGTTGTTTCCTTTAGCTTTTATTTTTCTTTATATATTTTATGGTTGTATTTTTCCAAATGCCTCCATAGGCAAACAAACACCCAAGAAACAGTATTTCCAAACTGTTCCTATTTCTTGACCATTTCTTGGAAAAACAGTGCCCTGCTGTACTGTCTCTGGTACCAAAGCTCAAAACATATTTTCATGTTCTAAAGGTTTAGAGTTAAATTATTCTTAGCTTCAATCTCACTGTAGAGTTTGTATATGACACGGATACAATTTGTACATCCATGGTTTCAGTGACATGTCTTGTGGTCCCTCTCTAACTTATGGTTGTTATCTATGTGATGTCTGTAATTGCAAGCTATCTCTATAGTGGCATATCCCTATGATGAGATTCATTCCACATCAATACTCTCATCCATCAATAAACCATTTCTTCCAACAAATTTTAAATGCCGTCTCCATTAGCATGTCAGCCACATCTAACTGGACACAAACTAGTCTCAACTGTTGTTTACTGGTACGACTCATATATTCTATTTAATATCTCACTTAGAAGTTAGAATGCACTGAATAAACAACTTTTTATGATGCAATTCAACTTCTGCTTGTTTTCTTGAACCAAGTTCAAATTTCAATATATATTTGTTCACTATCATAAGATGTAGCAATCTCATTTCTTATTCAATATGCAGCATGCAGCCAAATGAAACCCTCGCAAAAGAGCTTTGAAGATATAGTACGAAATATTGTTGTACTAAAAGAACCATGTACAGTAATTATAAGGTTGGCACTGCCAAGGATCCAACTTCTTCCAATGCATCAATTCCTACTTAGCAAAATTGTAACTACCTGCCTCAAGTTGGAGACGGCAACAAGAACATACATGCAAAATAATTCAACCAACTCCAAGCATAAAAAATGTCATATAAATTACAAAGATGGCATGCATCTTCAAAGACCATTCTATATTGCTTTAATCATCACTCCTACTCCAGAAATCTACAGCTGCTGCTCTAAATGCAAGCAGAGTGCACTGATATTCCAAAGCGCAACCCTAACTAATAAGCAAGGACGTGATACCAACCAAGCATATTGTGTATACTCACCAATTCCTGTTGATGTATGTAGCATCGGACAGGTAATTCCACATCGGTTTTGTGTCTAACATGTGGAAGTCGCCCTTAATGTCTCTCATGACTTAGGAGATTCACTTGAATAAAGTGATTATTAAAGTGAATGTACTTTTGTAATTAATGTGAGTTTAATTTAATTAAATGCCTAAGTATTTGGCATGAGTGAATTAAATTAAATCCTAGCCGTTAGATCATAAAGTGGAGATGAGATCTGATCTCAACGTTTGATCACTTTGGACTCTGGAGATCTAGGGTTTTGGATTTAGGGTAAACTCAAGATTATAAAAGGCTACCTAGGTGAGAGGAGTAGACACACACACAGTGAGATAGGGATCTCATTGAGTGGGTGAAGAAAGACTTTCATCCAAGTGTGCAGGAGAAGGATCCGAGGAAAGGAGCAAAGGTGTAGCAGCCAGGTGTGATAGGCTAGGCTATTTTGCTGCATTGTATTATTCCTCAAGTGGGCCATTATCCCTGGACGGGAGCCCAGATTTTATCTAATAAAATCAACAAGGTACAGGTTTTCCCTTAGGGGTTTTTCCAAGGGTATTTTACCCAAAAATTATGTGTGGACTTTGTGTATGGTTTCCTTATTATGCTTCCGCTGTAATGTTTCGTTGAAAACTCAGTTGTGTTTTTATTCAATAAAGCAATTTATTTGGAATTAATTGCCGGGTTCTGGGTTAAGGAAAATTAACAATTCCATCATCACAGCCTATGAATGTCAAACACATGGTGATCACCCCTGACCCACTCCAAGAGTTTAAATATAGAGTCCTAAGCTACTAAAGAAACCGCTTTAGGTTACCCTTGTGGTAATAGTCAATTTTATGTATGGTTTGTCATGTGCTGTTGGTACTGCAGTTGAAAATGCCATCATTAGAAACTTGAGTATGCAGCAAAGACAAACAAAGTTCAAACATATGGAAATCTACTTCTCAAAGTATAGTGTTAGGGCTCATTATGTAACTTGTCCATTACATCTGTGGGTTGAGCAGGCTGCAGGTACATGCCATGCCTCCCAAGGAACTAATTCCACACAGCCAAGTTTAGACATCATCCACTATCTGCCACATGCAATCAAGCCTAAGGCCATGGGTTGTCCTACATTGTAATATTGTAACTTTCAGATAAGGATGGACACACCAACATGGCAGGAGATGAAATTGTGGGTAAGAGTAGTGAGTAATTAAAATGCTTGTTGGTTGGCCAGTTCATTTGTCTATGGCTGTTAACATCAGAATCTCATTGTATATAACTTATAAGCCATCTGTCAAATAAGTAATGTTAGTCAAATCCTTAGGTTGGGAAATGTTGAAAGCCATGTTTCATCAAGTCAATCATGTAGGTCTTCCATGTCAATACATCAATTAGAGGGACAAAATGTGACAAGTGCTTATGTGTACATGAGATCAGGGAGGGTCATATAAAACAAGCTAGGCCCAACATCACCTTCCAAAGGGAGTAAGCATAGGCAATAGAGAAGGTACTAAGACTTGCCATGTGCATAGGCCATGACAAATGTGTTAAAGTGTGTCCAGTTTGGAACATAACACTTGTGATCACAAGTCTTATCAAACATCTGTCTATTGGGGGGCATCACTCTATAAGAGAAGATATGATAATTTTATTAATGTTCACAAATGTCCAAGGAGAGTACAACCAGTAGTTAATCGACTATGGGAGAGTCTAAAACACTCCTAGATGCTAAAATGTTAACAAAAAAAAAGAAGAGATACAAATGACAATCCATGGAATGTATATTATAAGATCCATGCAAAAGCCCTAGACCTAAGGGTCACGCAATTGCTCCCTAGCATTATAAGACAAAAGAAAATTGACTTCATCAAAAGCAGGCATATTGTATTATTAAAGGGCAAGCATCCAAAGAATCACAAAATGTGAGAAAATCAATGCCAAGTTTCACTACTTTTTGTACTAAATTAGATAGAGCCTCAAGAGAGAGAGAGAGATTTTTTAACATTTTATTAAACATCCACAAGATCAACCAATTTATGGGACAGTGTTACATTCCTCTGGTGCAAGCTTTTTCTACGAAATAAATAGAGGCCAAAAGTGAAGAGAATTCAAAATTTATCACAAGGCAGGTGGACCAATAATCCTTGCCATGGCATTACTCATATGGATGGCACCTAAGGGTGGGATGGACACTCATGTCATGTGGATCTTAAAGCTTTGGCTCAATAGTACATCACCTTTGTCACTCTCCTCGCAATGGCCTCCAACTGGCTGCCTCAAAATATTTCTTCCCATGCAGTATTCTCTAGTGCTGCCCCCCTTCTGAAGTGGCTATATGCTTCGCAATGGAGAAGGAAGAGTTGAACCCCAAGAAGAGAATCATAATTCTTCTTTGCAAAGGTATACAGAATGCCTCCATTGAAGCAGGGGCTGTAGCTTTCATTCAAGACTAGAAGATCTTGCATGACAAAGGAATTCAAAGATTGGTAATTAAAGAAGATTAAGCTTTAATTATTAATATGACTAAAGTTGATGAAAGAATAACCCTATTAATGGCACTTAGTAGAAATGGTCAAGTTACTAAACAAACTGAAACAGAACCAAATTAGTCATGACTCATAATCCTAGGAATAAGAACAGTTCAGCTGATAAGATACCCAAACTTGGCACTAAATTTAGATCCGATGATTTCAAGTTAAGAAGGTTTACATAGGAATCATTGAAGACTTCCTTCACCTGCAATGATGCTACACTGTACTTGCAATGGATAGTGGGGGAAATCCCAAGGCATCAAAAAGGTAATCTCCCCCTCTAATGTGGTGGTGGCATATCTAGTGTTGGTGCATTCTTGTTCTTTGGCTGGCTTTTCTCTCATTTGTGCACTTGACCTTTCTCCTTCTAACACATTAATGGACAGCTCAACACACTGTTTTAGTGCTGTTTTTCTCTTTTATTAGCAGGTTTTTGAATTAGCTGTATGGTTCCATTCGATCCCCTCATTATTTTCTAATCTAAACATTTGTGGAACTAAGGTTTCCAGATCCGATTTCTCAACAGAAAGTATTGAGGCTCCGGGTTTACAGATCTGATTTCCCAACAGCAAGTATTGAGGATCGATCCTTAAGCATTTGGACATTTTCTATTACCATATGGAGTCAAAGGTCAAGACAACTACAGGGTTTCCACTAAATGCTAGAAAAGTATAAATGTTGAAGATGTTTTCAAAATACAAGCCTCGATAGTTTCCATGGATCTCTCTTACCTGAAACAGGAGCTATTGAAACTGGAACATATAAGAGTGTAGGTGATCGTCCAAAGGAAAGGCAAGGTTCAAGAGTAACATGGGATGCCTATAAAGAACACCCATACCACCCTAACAAAAGCATCATACCCCAAAGTCCTCAACAGATAATAAAAGCTTTGTATTTGCAAAGATGAATTGGACATAAGGAATTTTGGTAGCACCAAAAGTCCAAGTATCCCAAGGAAGCTAAATTTTTGTATCTAATGCAAATGCTGGAAAAAAGATGACAAGGTTAAATCTAGCCATAAGTGCTACTGTCTTGATCGATTAAGTGGGAAATTACAATCAAATAGAAAGGCATTTTGCAATTTCATCATCAGGACAGCTCCTCTTACTATTACTATAAACGATGCAAATTGTTTGGTCAAACTTCAAAGGCTAATTTAATATGAAATCTTATTTTTCTGTTCTTAAATGAAAAAGCCATTTGACCAACTGTGGGGACAATGGCACTTTCATCCATAGTTTTATCTCCAATTCTATTTCAAGCACCATGACTGGAGCACTGTGTTTGTGCATGAATAGCTATTCATATGGAAAACTAAAGGATTTAAAAATGATGAAGTGGGCAGATGATTGTATTGTTCAATGACGAAAGAACCAATGTATAAGTCTTAAATTGTACGTTGGCCACAAAAGCCTGATGGTTGAGCTTAGATACTGGTTATGTGATATGGCTAGTCTTACTAATAAACCTAGAAATCGGGCAAGAACAAGTCATTCTAGCAAGTTGAATATTGAGATACCCAATGACATGGGAATACAGAGCACTGTTGTCACACACTTGTCAATAATGAGTTCAAGGACTAACTCGAGCTCAAGCCTCTTCATGCACTTTTTAGGATTAGCACTTAATCCTTGTTCCTAATCATTCTGACAACTTGTATTGTATACTTCTAATAATGAACACTTTCTGTGTCATGTCCATCAATTAGAAGTGGATCTGAAGTATGGTGGTGATTTGTTATAAGAAGTACATATCTCATTAATTTGAATTGTTTCATAATTATTCCACCATGAGGCAGTTCTGAGTTTGTAAGGGCCAAACAAGTTGCAATGTAGATGGAGATTCAAAAAATCAAAAGCTTGACCCTAGTTTATCATGATTCTACTCTAAAATTCAAGGGGCAGAACATGTAGAAGGTTTTTATGGCAATGCCCCTAACAAAGTACCCAGCAAATCATAAGATCTCTACACAAATAGTACAATAATCAAACACTTTAGGCTTAGCTAAAGAAAGATAAAAGAAAAAATCTCGCACGTTAAAACTTACCTATGTAGTTGAACATCAAGCTGTGGAAAAAAATGGTATCTATTCAAAATTCCAATAAGTAGAATTTCCAAGGTACACAAGCAATGACAAATTTTTCAAACTCTGCTGTTAGTTAAAAACTGAAATTCCTTCTAGTCTACTATCAAAAATGTTGAGGAGTTGAAAAAAGACAATGGATAAGACAAAGGCTTTTTTAGGAATGTGAAACTATCAAAAATATAAATGGGTCCATAACAAGTTTTGAGAATGGGCAAGGAACAAAATTTTCTTTGGGGCCAAAATGGATGAAATTTAGAAGGCACTTTATCCAAAACTACAATGGAAGAGAACTTGAGTTACTATGTTGTGTCTACTCAAAGAATCAATGCAACCACCATAATTAGATTTTAGGAGTTTCATCCAGTCTAAAACACCATTGAAGGCATTCTCTACATAGGACTAAAACACAAATGGATGCTAGTTGAGCTTTTGAAGGCAACTGCAAACTTTAGATGATATGAAGACGTCATGAAATCTTCCCATGCACACTGAACATCCCATGTGCAAGTAGTATCATTACATGGTAAACTTGGTTAAAATAAAATGTTAGAAAGCCAATCCCATTGCTAAAGGAAAAACATGCAAGACTTCAAAAAATTAAACTAGTCAACATGGCGAGCATAGTGATTGTTATAACTTATAACCCTTAATTATAAATAGTTCAATGGAATTTACACTGCATAGAAGTTGAGAAAAAAAAATTCTCAAATAATTGATTCTGCAATATTGAAAATTTCGTTGGCAATTTAAACTAGTTCCTGAGATCTTAATCCGAGCAATATGTCATGAGTCAACAAAAACTAGATCAAGAGCAACAAGTATCACCAAAGTTAGCCAGTCACGGGGCTTGAAGAGAAAAGGGTCAGGATCTTGTAAATAATCCCAGAAAGCTTTGACATGATGACAGTTCCAAAAGGGCCACAAAGTAGTTCATGAGCAACGAGCATGACAAACTGGAAATTTAATAAGTCGGATATCAAGTTTATTTCTATTTATTGTATATAGTATTTTGTTACTACTCTTTCCATATAATTAAAAAATTTAAGACATAAAAGGAAAAAACAAAAGGGATACTCTTTCCAGGTGTGTAAACAGATCAATAAGAACTTTGTACATACCACCCTCATTAAGTTTGGCATGCACTTCACATCCACTTTTTATGTCGTGTAAAACTGCACCATGTAAGAAAAGCTTCAGACGTTCAACTGGCAAATTGACCTCTGCTCCAACCAACCTTCGCAAGTCTGATACCTAGAAAAAATTCAAAAACGGATTGAACAAGAAAAATTATTTATTCCATCTATAAGATTTGCTATCTTTGTATTTTTTTCTAAGTATTTGGTGGAATTTTATCATTATTATTCCAAAATACTGTCTAGACTAATTTTTAATACTTTCTTATTATTTTACTATTATGCTATAAAAATCCATAATTTTTTAGCCAAAAACTTAGTATCATGAATTTCTACCTGTACCAAATTGTCAGGCTCATCAAACTATCACAGAATTGTAAAGCTCTGGCAATCCTCTTTGGCAGTTTAAGATTGCTCAATGACACTGTTAAAACTTAAAATTTATGGCTCTTCATTAAAGATAAATTTAGTTTGAAGAATCTATAATGAATATGATGCAAATGAATTGAAGTTGATGAACTAGGAGAAAACAAAAATCTGATCATGATGATGGATTGGCAGATTATGCTCCCGGATTTCACTATAACAGTGCAAAAGTGCCAACTTCTAAGGTATGCATGAAACATTTAATTGCTATTGCAGTATCTTTGGAGTCTACAGCATGTTAATTTGAATATCTTTTAAAAGTTTGATATGACTCATTTTTTTTCTGTTGGGTCTTTATGACTGTGCTTTAAGTGTTTTTTTAGAGTGTATAAGGAGAATTTATATTAACAATTAACACAGCTTTACATGTAGGAAAGGACTGCAACTTTTCCAAGAGTATGATATAAAATGGCCTATCTGATTAGCTTTAAGCTCTTGCCCAAATCTCATGCTGTTGATAAAGGATGGCCTTTTATGTTCATTTGTTGTACTTATACTATAAGATTTTGTATGTGTCAATTGCATGTAGTTTGAATGGTTGTGAGAAAAATATGTTACCCTCCCCACCCAGCCTACCCAGGTTCAACTGTTCAAATCTCACTTGGTGACATGTTTTCTCTTAGTGAGCCTGTTGACCGCCTATTCAACTAGGGGGTCAACTCCATGTACCATGAAGATATGCATCATCAAATGCTACCAAGTCAGAGACTATTTGGTTCTACAGGGCAATTTTTGCCTCCAGCACATATTTTTGTAATCGGAATTTCCGCTCCCCTGTGTGGGTTAATAATGTAATAGGTCTGCATGGATCATAGTTAGGTCAGTTACCTTAGGATTTCTTCATTAGGAGAGTTTCTTTCACTGAGTGTTTTTTTTCCTCGGATTATTAATTTGGCCGAACCAACCTTATTAATTTCCGTTGAGTTTTTCACTCCCACAAATAATTCCTCCAAAGTGGTCGGATTCATCCTCTAGTAGCTAGTGTTTAGGAATGATGTAAATGACCATGTAAGACATCTCAAAAAGTTTCGCAGAATTTCGTCGAGTTTAGATAGGTTTTTTTTAATTAATTAAAATTGCCTAAGGTTGGGTAATTTAATTAATTAATTTTTAATTAATTTTTGATAAATATTGTAAAAACTAGGTCCTTTGGATTTTACTAGGGGTATTTGTGCTCAAAAGAAATGGAATGAGACCCCCTACACCCTTGGACCAAGTTTCAGCTCAATCGGACGACTTTTGCTAGGTGTTTGTCCATAGGGAGTCTTAGTCAGTGAAAACAACAATTTTAATTGCTAGTGATGACATAGGAAAAATGTCATTTTTGTAATTTTTTAGCAAATGGAGTAAAGTGAAGGTGGAAAATGATGAGAAAGACCTTTCCTAAACTACCCAACCCCTTTCCTAACCATTACTCACCCCCTAGACACATACCCCACTCAAACCAATTCGCCCCCCAAGGGGATTTGCACCCCCCTTCATGTGCAAACCTTCCAAAATGCATTTTGATGAGTTGTGGTGCAATGTTCCTGATTTGGCTAGTCTAGGAAACGTTGCTAATGTGTGTGTAGGATCAATGGTTTACAGCATATAAATGATCATACAAATAATAAACGTAACAAAGGACTGCAAAGTTTGTATTATGATATCTCCGTGGATTACAAAATGGTCGAATGCGGCTGAATAAACTGACAATACTCGACTAGATCAACAGACAAAGGATCTTAGTCGAAATACAAATAAGTAACTAAAAGATAATACCCGAAATATGGGAGCACTACGGAATCAATGGATGCGCTAGGACTATGGTAGCTCTGATGGTAACTGCTGAAAGTCGGGAAAATTCGCCCTGGAAGCTATACTTCTCGAAATGGCTTGGAAACTGTCCCAAATGATGCGCCCTGCTCTAGTCCTCAGTACTGGTATCTGTTGGACCCCTCTGCTGATGAATCTGGACCCCGGATGGATACCCCTGGGGGAATGCGCCCCTCTCCTTCTAGCAAAATGCGTCCTAGTGATTCCACCGTCGGAATCGAACGAGATATGTCTCAAAATGACCGCCTTGGTCTACTGGGAAATGGGTCAGAATGGTTTCCCTGAATCTGGTCTGATGCTCGCTCTGGAACCCCCAAATGTGCCCGCCAAAAGTGTCGCACATCCAAGTTTCGAAAATGCGTCCCAGTTGATTCCTCCGTCGGAATCTGATGAGGAACTAGGCAAAAGATGTGCCTTGCCCTCCTCTCAAATGGGTCGGAGCGAAATCTCGGAATTCTCCTTGGATGGGATAAGTCGACTAAAAACCCTCTCAGAAGTTGCGCCCTCACTCTAGATGAATGCGCCCTTGCTATTCAACATTGTATAACTGCTGCTGAAGAATGATGGAAGACCTGAATGATCTTCTCGGTGACTAGGATGTGTCTCTCAACACCGAAATCAGCTAACTGGTGTCTTCCTCCTAGAATCCACTGAACTATCTCTCCTGAGATGCGCCTCTCTCCTCAATGACAAGTCATAATCTGCATAATAATGAATTAGGTCGTTGACCCTTCCTTTATAGCTTTCCAAAACCCTAAATCATGTTGAATCCCTAATTCA
>SNQJ01S0009483.1:156511-174432 GCA_010110895.2 Picea sitchensis | reverse complement strand
AATTCACTGTTGACTTCCAAAACCCTAAATCATTGTTGAAACCCTAATTCACTGTTGACTTCTATTTTTAGCTCATAATGACTTAAAAGCACTTTTAACCCTTTTTAGCTCAATGTCACTTTCTGAATATAACACATGTGACTAGAGTGACCTCTAATAACCCTGTTTACCCCTCTTTGGCCCTGGCTATAGTCTAACGGGGTGGTTTAGACCATTAAGCCTCCTCTCTGGAGCTCCTATTTGGAAAGGGACATTACATGTGGGCCACTCTCTCAAGAGGTGCGCCCTTCCTAGCCTTCCAACTCACCCAATAGCCATGTCCCACACCCTCCATGTGTTTCCACCTCATCAATCCTCACCCAAACCCTAAGTGGTGTGCCCCCCTCCTTGAGATCTTCTCCTTTGCTTGGGTTTGAACACTTGGCATTGATCCAAGAGGGGTCACTTTGCCTTTCAAGGTATAAATAGAACCCCTCCCTCACTCATTTCCTCACCATTCTCTTGAGTACTGTTATGCTACCATTTTCTTGCCCCATCTCTCTCTCTCATTTTTCATCTTGCTTCCATTCCATTTTGCTCTTGAGGAGTTTGGAGCAATTAGTTGCTGCAACCTCTCCCTTTGATAATAAGAAAGGCTTTGGAGGATTTTGGAATACAAGATTGTGTCTTGGTGTTTCCATACATATGAGGTGACATTGTTTCTTTATGCATTTTGTGGAATATTCAGTAGATCTCTTGAGTAAATTAGTTTGCTTAGATAGGTTAGGCAATAGTGTAGTTGTTGGCCTAAATGTGTTGGATAGCTAATGATATAAATTAGTTTATGTTATTTGCTTATGCAACTCATATCTACTCTTGTCTCACATTGTGTTTCAAAGTTTGCAGGTTGTTTCAAGGGCTTTGTTGGGATAGCTTCAAGCAAGAATCTACCCTCATAGCTCACTAAAACTTCATAGTTTTTCCCTTATCATTTTTTGTTATATACATACTTCAGATTTTGGTTGCTAACACTCTTAGATAGGTCAATACATTCATATAATTTTATAATATTTGTATGCAAAAAATTTATGTTGAAAAACAAAAATTTTCTTAACTTTTTTGGGTGTGTAGCAGCATTTCCATTGCAGGTTCTCGCCAGGTTAAGGGGTTATGCTGCCCATTTTCAGTCACAACACACTTCAAGGACCCCCCTTTTGATTGAGTAACAACCCTCCATCTTTTCTCTATCTTTCCAAGCATTGTAAGCAAGCCCAAAGGGGGTCCCCAAGTGGCTTGTCTTCTCCTTTATTTTTTGTTTTGTAAAGCTTGTTAGTGCCTACATCTTGGTGTAAGTTTGGCAAAGCCAACACCCAAAGTCGTGAGGCTAGGGTGTATATTTAATTTTCTGCATAGTTTTTTATTTCTTTGCCCCACTTGTTATTGGGACAAGGTTGTGTGGCTAGGATTGTTTTAGTTTAGTTGTTTCATTTCCAACCCTCTTTGGCACAAAATAAAAAGAATTGCCTTCACCTTGTGCCATTGAGAGATTTTATATTTCTTGTTTTCCATTTCAAGTTTTACTTCCTTTTGCCTACACCTTGTGTTAGCGACATTTCTTGTTCTAGGCGCAAAAGTATTCGGGTCTGCAAGTCGCACGAGAAGCGCCTGAGCGCAGCATGGAAAAAATCTCGTTTTGAGGCTTCCAATCAAGCGGGCGGGTGGAATTACGATGTCAGCAGCCCGGATCCATCCATAAGAGCAGATCAACGGTCATCGAAATATCGGGGCTAGCAAGTTGACCGATGTATAACGTCAAAGAAAGCGGCTTTATGTTGAGACTAAATCTGGGTCGTCCGATCCTACGACACATAGTGCGAGATCTAGTCGGCATATCGACAGTCGGGAGTTCGAAGGGTGAAAGTCCCTCATCATCTTACATTCCGAAACCCCGAACCCCGGAGTGCCAAAAGTGCCCAGAGGCGGGCCCGCAGTATCGCGAAGCAGCCTCAGTCGTTCATCCACAGGAGACACCTGGCGCGCGATTAGGCTCCTCGCCTTTTCGCCCATCGCGACTTCGAAATACAAAAGAATAGCCTGTCATATTCCCGATGCGCGAGGTGTCGGGAGCATCCAAGACCCGGGCCCGCAGCATCACCAAGTAAGTTCAGGGCCGTCAAATCTGAGAGGGACGCGTGGCGCCCAATTAGGCCATCTCGGCGTTTCGCTCATCGCAAATATGAATAAGCAAGGATTAACTCCTTCCATTTGCGAACGCCGAAAGCGTTTTGGGAATAGACACAGGGTCGCAGCCCATGGTCACTTGGGAAAGAAAGGAGCCATGAAAAAGGGGCCAAAGGCATCGAGTCTAGTTGCTGAAAGGATCATCGTGATCTCCATGCGCCATTTGATCCGACCTTGATCCTGGTTTTCGCCTGGAGTAAATGAAGACGAGAAGGGGTGGTTGAAACCTCTCCTCAGGCATTAAGTGCAAAGTATGGATAATCTGGCAGGCGGTCTGCTCGAGAGGGTCCTGTGTACCCATTTTTTTAAAGAAGCCATGTCGAGTCTTCGACCAGCCGGAGGAAGTCTGCACACGCTAGCCCGACACTTAATGGCTCAGCTACTCCTCCTGTAGGAGCCATGYGCAGTTAAGGTGGCGTCTGACAAAGAATGCCCGTCYGAATTCGGCTGAAAGGACACCAAGTCGTGGATGACTGAGCACGCCACTGTTAGGCGAATTTTCTGAGTATATAGACTCAGTCTTTGTATTTTGTAAAGCATCGATGGTTGAGCAAGGCTCCCGGTGGTAAAGCTTTAATGAAGCACTGTTATTTCTGGTTATGTATGAACTCTTGAGACTTCTTGCCTTATGAATGTCAGTTTCTTTCACGTCTTTGTTCAAATTGTGTTAGAGCAGCGCGGAATTGGAGAATCCAGTCGAGTTGTAACTGTTATAGGATGATGTAGAATTTGATCACTGTGACAATCGCATTGTCTCTAATCAGTGCTTGTGAATTACCTAACGCTGAACGACTTGGAATTGGAGAATCCAGTCAAGTCCCTCTTTCAGTATCTCGAAGCCCTGAACCAGAGGATCTCGCATTCAGAGTTTTTCTTCTACAAATTACTGAAAGCCTGTTGCCCGAAGTAGTTTGTTCACTCTTCTTATCAAGTCTTCCACCTGTTCACCTTTTAATCAACCCGCTGACTGAAGTTAGATCAAGACCTCCTTTGTTTCTTACATGCCAGACCCAGTCTCTGAGTTAGAGTGACATCTCCCYGAGTCTCTGTCCATTTGATCACCCATTAAAAACTATCGTGACATAAAAACTGATGGGCGTCGGGCTCTGCTCCTGCAAGCAATCCAGGAGTGACTTCCGTCGCCAACACCTTAGATGTGAAGTTCGCCTAGCCAACCCCCAATATAGTATGGCTAGCTTAGTTGTGTATTTTTTATATGTTTATGCTCATGGATTAAAATCATCTAAAAGTAGATCTCACACAACTAAATGCTAGTTTAAGCCCATGGAGGCATAGGTCTAATCTCATGCTTTTCAAGTTTCTATTTACTTTGCAAGTCTTAGATCTCAAGCTTTCATTTTCTTAGTTTTGCAAGTAATATGGGCATGTTTATGGTGTAAAGCAATCCACTTTCTTTTCAGCAAGCTTTTCAAGTTCTTTAAGTGCTTTTTATGCAATAGTATGATGGTTTAGAACTTCAGTTTTGGCAACTTGAACATTTCGGTTTTGGCACATTTTCACACTTTTGGGGCAAGTAAAACTCACATTTACACACCTAAACACTAAAATTCACTTAGTCCATAGGCTTAATAATAAACTAGACTCAATAGGACACCTCTACTGACCCAACTTTGCCATTTAAACGAAGACTAGAGGAAGCAACGGAAGGTGATAGGTCGGGGACGGTCTCATGGCGCTCAACGTCCTTTCCGAGAGTACTATTTTCCCTTGGGATGACCTGTGGAGCTAGAGTGGGCCTTGTTGCCATACTTCTTGAGCGCCCAGCAGTTACTTGGTACAAACGGGGGGAGTATTGGGTTGACACTTAGCTAGGATTGGAACCTCACTTAATAAATCTCTAATCAATCCTTAATCCACAACTTTGGGCAATCTATTTAATTCATCTTTTGTGATCTACATTTACACTTGCAAGCACTCTTTCACATTTACATTTACATGCAAGTTATCTCTATGTGTTGTGGATCAGTCACTAAGTAGTCTCACTTTGTGCTTTTGGACATTTCCCTTCAAGCATTTCTCTTTTCAGTAATTTGGTGTGATTATCTTTGGTGTGATCCCTCAAGAAGTTGTGCATCCGTTGGAGGCACTATCTTGTTGGGTCTTGAGTGATTTTGTTTGCCATTGAAAGTATTTCAATAGAGTAGCGTATCCCTTTGAGGAGACACTCTATTGTGACCATGCTAGGCTTGTTGTGTTGATGAATGCATCCTTTTGAATATCTCTAAATTCTTGCACATACAAGCAATTGTTAGTTAGTGGCTTGTATCTTTGTATTTCTATATCTTGTAACCTTTAGATATTCTTTATTGTACTTTTGTAATCTAGTTTGTATCTAGTCTTGTAGTAATCTTTGTAACTTTTGTGTAATCTAAACCCCTCAAACTATAGTTGACCCCATTGCCCAATCTTAGGCACTAGTCTTAGTTGCCCTAGGAAAAGGCTTGCTTGACATATTAATTGTTGCACTTGCATTGTTGCCTTTGCATCATAGGCTAGATTTTCCCCCAACCTTTAAACTAATTAAAACCAACTCCTAGAATTTAACTCTAATCTCATATAGTAACTAGGGTCTACCCCCCTTGGCTTCCCTAGGAGTAAGCCTAGACGAAAGAGGTTGAAGTCAAAGTGGCAGCGTGGGCTTTGAACCTAGGCATTGTGACTCCAAGGACACACTAAGTGAGCAGGACTTAGCTCACGTTTGCAAGTGTGTATAAGGACGACAACATCTTTGGCGCCTCAAATCTAGTAATAATTATGTCTTCGAGGAAATCCATCACAACCTTTTTCGTTGCTAACTTGGTAGGAATGGATTCAA
Source organism: Picea sitchensis (assembly GCA_010110895.2). Classification (NCBI taxonomy): domain Eukaryota; kingdom Viridiplantae; phylum Streptophyta; class Pinopsida; order Pinales; family Pinaceae; genus Picea; species Picea sitchensis. Next base: position 169,376 of record SNQJ01S0009483.1, on the reverse strand, counting down.
CCCATTTGGTAAAGTAATCTATAGCTATAATAACCCATGAATACCCATTACTTGAATTATCGTTAAACTTCCCAATGAAGTCCAAACCCCACTGCTGACAAGGCGTTTCAACCACAACTGGTTGCAAAGGGAGAGTTGTTAACTTTTGTTTTCCTGTGAAAAGTTGACACGGCTCACATTTTCTAACAAATTGATGCACATCTAAAAAGATTGTGGGCCAATAATATCCTACTCTAAGGATCTCGTGTGTAGTAGTTTTAGCAACAAAATGTCCACCACAAAACCCCCCATGGAATTCATCCATTAGTTTCTTTGATTCCACATCATCCACACATCTAAAGATAACTCCATTGGGATTTTTCCATCCTAATCCATCTCTAGTAAGGACATAATTAGAAGATTTCAAACTTAAAGCCCTTAATTTTTAATTAATTTTTGATAAATATTGTAAAAACTAGGTCCTTGGGATTTTGCTAGGGGTATTTGTGCTCAAAAGAAATGGAATGAGACCCCCTACACCCTTGGACCAAGTTTCAACTCAGTCGAAAAACTTTTGCTAGGTGTTTTTCCATAGGGAGTCTTAGTCAGTCAAAACAACAATTTTAATTGCTAGTCATGACATAGGAAAAATCATAAAATGTCATTTTTGTAATTTTTGAGCAAATGGAGTAAGTAAAGGTGGAAAATGATGAAAAAAACCTTTCCTAAACTACCCAACCCCTTTCCTAGCCATTACTCACCCCCTAGACACATACCCCACTCAAACCAATTCGGCCCCCAAGGGGATTTGCGCCTCCCTTCATGTGGAAACCTTCCAAAATGCATTTTGATGAGTTGTGGACCCCTCTCTCAAGAGGTGCGCCCTTCCTAGCCTTCCAACTCACCCAATAGCCATGTCCCACACCCTCCATGTGTTTCCACCTCATCAATATTCACTCAAACCCTAAGTGGTGCACCCCCCTCCTTGAGATCTTCTCCTTTGCTTGGGTTTGGACACTTGGCATTGATCCAAGAGGGGTCACTTTGTCTTTCAAGGTATAAATAGAACCCCTCCCTCACTCATTTCCTCACCATTCTCTTGAGTACTGTTATGCTACCATTTTCTTGCCCCATCTCTTTCTCTCATTTTTCATCTTGTTTCCATTCCATTTTGCTCTTGGGGAGTTTGGAGCAATTAGTTGTTGCAACCTCTCCCTTTGATAATAAGAAAGGCTTTGGAGGATTTTGGAATACAAGATTGTGTCTTGGTGTTTCCATACATATGAGGTGACATTGTTTCTTTATGCATTTTATGGAATATTCAGTAGATCTCTTGAGTAAATTAGTTTGCTTAGATAGGTTAGGCAATAGTGTATTTGTTGGCCTAAATGTGTTGGATAGCTAACGATATAAATTAGTTTATGTTATTTACTTATGCAACTCATATCTACTCTTGTCTCACATTGTGTTTCAAAGTTTGCAAGTTGTTTCAAGGGCTTTGTTGGGATAGCTTCAAGCAAGAATCTACCCTCATAGCTCACTAAAACTTAATAGTTTTTCCTTCTCATTTTCTGTTATATACATAGCTTCAAGCAAGAATCTACCCTCATAGCTCACTAAAACTTAATAGTTTTTCCCTTCTCATTTTCTGTTATATACATACTTTAGATTTTGGTTGCTAACACTCTTAGATAGGTCAATACATTCATATAATTTTCTGATATTTATATGCAAAAAAATTATGTTGAAAAACAAAAAATTTCTTAACTTTTTTGGGTGTGTTGCGGCATTTCCAACAAGCAATAGCTTGTTGGTTTTTGTAGGTTCTCGTCAGGTTAAGGGGTTATGCTGCCCATTTTCAGTCACAACACACTCCAAGGACCCCCCCTTTTGATTGGGTAACAACCCTCCATCTTTTCTCTATCTTTCCAAGCATTGTAAGCAAGCCCAAAGGGGGTCCCCAAGTGGCTTGCCTTCTCTTTTATTTTTTGTTTTGTAAAGCTTGTTAGTGCCTACATCTTGGTGTAAGTTTGGCAAAGCCAACACCTAAAATTGTGAGGCTAGGGTGTATATTTAATTTTCTACATAGTTTTTTATTTCTTTGCCCCACTTGTCATTAGTACAAGGTTGTATGGCTAGGATTGCTTTAGTTTAGTTGTTTCATTTCCAACCCTCTTTGGCACAAAATAGAAAGGCTTGCCTCCACCTTGTGCCATTGAGAGTTTTTTATATTTCTTGCTTTCCATTTCAAGTTTTACTTCCTTTTGCCTACACCTTGGATCTGAAGTTGGCCTAGCCAACCCCCAATATAGTATGGCTAGCTTAGTTGTGTATTTTTGATATGCTTATTCTCATGGATTAAAATCATCTAGAAGTAGATCTCACACAACTAAATGCTAGTTTAAGCCCATGGAGGCATAGGTTTAATCTCATGCTTTTCAAGTTTCCATTTACTTTGCAAGTCTTAGATCTCAAGCTTTCCTTTTCTTAGCTTTGCAAGCAATATGGGCATGTTTATGGTGTAAAGCAATCCACTTTCTTTTCAGCAAGCTTTTCAAGTTCTTTATGTGCTTTTTATGCAATAGTATGATGGTTTAGAACTTCAATTTTGGCAACTTGAACATTTCGGTTTTGGCACATTTTCACACTTTTTGGGCAAGTAAAACTCACATTTACACACCTAAACACTAAAATTCACTTAGTCCATAGGCCTAATAATAAACTAGACTCAATAGGACACCTCTATTGACCCAACTTTGCCATTTAAACGAGGATTAGAGGAAGCAACGAAAGGTGATAGGCCGGGGACGGTCTCATGGCGCTCAACGTCCTTTCCGGAAGTACTCTTTTCCCTTAGGCTGACCTGTGGAGCTAGGGTGGGCCTTGTTGCCATACTTCTTGAACACCCAGCAATTACTTGGTACAAGCGGGGGGAGTATTGGGTTGACACTTAGCTAGGATTGGAACCTCACTTAATAAATCTCTAATCAATCCTTGATCCACAACTTTGGGCAATCTATTTAACTTATCTTTTGGTGATTTACATTTACACTTGCAAGCACTCTTTCACTTGTACATTCACATGCAAGTTTAATTTATGTTTTGTGGATTAATTATCTCAGTGGTCATATTTGTGTTTTGGGACACCTTTCCTTTCAAGCATCTTTCATTTAAGTGGTGTTCATATTTTTGGTGTGATCCCTCAAGAAGTTGTGCATCCTTTTGGAGACACTATCTTGTTGGGTCTTGAGTGATTTTATTTCCATTGAAAGCAGTCCAATAGAGTAGTGCATCCCTTTGAGGAGACACTCTATTGTGAGCATGTTAGGCTTGTTGTGTTGATGAATGCATCCTTTTGAATATCTTCAAATTCCTGCACATACAAGTAATTGTTAGTTGGTGCCTTGTATCTTTGTATTTCTATATCTTGTATCCATCGTATCTTTTGTTAGTGTAACTTTGTGGTAATCTTTAGATATTCTTTATTGTACTTTTGTATCTTGTTTGTATTCAATCTTGTTGTAATCTTTGTAATCTTTGTAACTTTTGTGTAATCTAAAACCCCTCACAATTTAGTTGACCCCTTGCCCAATCTTAGGCACTAGTCTTAGTTGTCCTAGGAAAATGCTTGCTTGACATATTAATTGTTGCACCTTGCATTGTTGACTTTGCATCATAGGCTAGATTTTTCCCCAAACCTTTAACTAATTAAAACCAACTCCTAGAACTTAAACTCTAAATCTCATCAAGAAACTAGGGTCTACCCCCCTTCACTTCCCTAGGAGTAAGCCTAGACGGAAGAGGTTCAAGTCAAAGTGACAGCGTGGGCTTTGAACCTAGGCATTGTGCCTCCAAGGACACACTAAGTGACCAGGACTTAGCTCACGTTTGCAAGTGTGTATAAGGACGGCAACAGAGCCAATTGTTAATGAGCTATATATGATCCATTCATGAGTTTTTGACCTGGCCTTGTGCCCTAAAGAATCTAGGATTTACCCTAGGTACCATCCTTGGAATGAGAGGAAGTGCCTAGGAGGTTTCACCTAGGATATATTACTTGGAAAAAAGAAGACTTTGTATGTAATAACATCTATGTTGCTAGTATTCAGAAATGTGTGAATTCTCAAAATTTTACCATCTAATTTTAGCAAAGGTATGATTAGTAGATGGGGGTCTTCAAAACTTGTACTAGAGGTCTGGTCTTCAAGCCTGACTCTATAACACAGTAGGGTTGGTGTCCCACCTCCCTTGCTGGCATTGTTCTACTTGGGCCTGCTCCCTTCTCCTACATATCCTTTTCATTTGATCCCTATGCACTGAAGGATAAAGTCCCGAGTGATAAACATTTCCAGGTTCCACCTACCTCTCCAGTCTGTCAAATCTCTGCTATCTTATCTTGTCTTGCCCCAAAGTTTTCCCTTTCCATCACACCTTCTCCTTTACATAATTGAGGATTTCTTTAGACAGTTTGTATCCCGTATCAACGAACAAGTTAAGCCACTCTTGCACCATTCCAGTGATCAAATCCTTCATCTCTCGTTGTAAGTGAAGGGCCTCCTTATACAAGGACCTCCTTGCTCTCATGTGTCTAGGATCTACTAGAACAAAAAGCAACTCTCCTTGCCTTCTTTCCCAGCAGCAGTATCAAATTTCTTATCTCCTTCCCTTCTTTTTCCCACCAGTAATTGCTTTTAGTTTTCTTGGTAATTGCTTTGACTTGTTTTAAATTATAATTTTCCCCACTAAAAATCTATTTTTAAATTTATCTTCCCTATCCCTCTTTTGTCAATTTTCACATGCAACTCAATGCAACTAATTTCAGATCTGAAAATTACTTTTAAGTGATTTCAAACAGTAAACCCTAGTTGTTATCACGGAACAATTTTACACTTAAATTATTGACGAAAATTACAACAATGGAAACAACAAGATAAGAAATAAATCATCCACACACTTGAGACACAAAATTTTATGTTTTATAAATTGTCAAATTCGGAAATTTCCGAGGGAAAAATCTGTCCTCCCAGCTGTCACAATTTCACCAAATCTGAGGACAAATCAGTCCTCCCAAAAACTAGAAAAAATCCCAGGAAAAATTCCCAATTTACAAATCTGCTGACATCACATGTACGGCCTGCTAACGTCATCCATACAGACTGTATGGATTGTTGACATCAGCCTGTACCAACTGTCCTTTTCCCAGAAAATCACACGTGCAAACTATTCTATCCCTCCCATACGTTCGGACTATTCTTCCCCTCCCACATGTGCGGACCATCACACGTGTGACTGTACAGCATGTCCATACAGTTATGTTTACATGTGCGAGTTGTACGACTCCCTCACACGTGCGGTTGTACCCTCCTCACACGTGCGGCTCACCTTTTCCTCTCTCCTCACACGTGTGGCCTCTCTTGGCTGAAACAGAAGCCTTCCTTAGCTGAAACAGAAGCCTTCCTTGGCTGAAACAAAAACAGAAAATCCTCCAAGAAACCCTAGGTCAAATTTGCAAAATTGCAAAATTTCCCTTGCTGAAATTTCCAAGCTCCTAGCATGAGTGCACTCTTACTTATGCTAACTCCATAATGACACAATGAGATTTGTCACAATCTCTCCTCTCCATTTATAGGAGTCCAAGGAGTGATTTTAGGAACCCCTTCTAAACACAACATTAAATTAGAATATTTTATTACTCTTTGTGGGTGTGACACCCCAACACAAGCCCACAAAGCCCATCACCAAGCCCATGAAGCCCTAGCTTCATCCCAAGGGTGTTTTCATTGAAATGAAAGAGTAATACTGTGCCAACGAAGATTCCCACATGCCTAGAACCATGGCCCCTAGTGGGAATACCACCCAAAGCTACAAAAGATTCAACACTCCCTCTTAGCGAGGGAGGTATTCCATCCTCCAACATCTGGATGTACCTCTGACTCTCATACTAGAAGTAGCTACCACAACTACACTCCAATCCTCTTGACTGGTTGCTCCCTCTATCACTGAAGCAAATCCTGCTCTCCAATCCTCCTGATTAGTTGTTTCTTCTATCATGAAAAAAAAACTTGCTGAAAAGCATGGATCCTCCTAGGAATACATGCAACTCCTAGAAGCCTCCCGCTTCTAAGCTTCTTTCCTAGCCTCCACGACCTATGACACTTTCCTATCAGTCTTGGAAGATGCCTCTCTCCCACCTAAACCTGAGGGGGAACTCCCTCTGAATGGTTGACTTGCTCTCTGAGCCCACTGACTCCGTCTGAGATCGAGCTCCCTCTAAGTCTGCATACTCCCTCTAAAGTCTAACTTCTTCTTAACAATCTTGGGAGGCTGCTCCTTCCCACTGAATCTTGAGAGCTGACTCCCTCTGAGTCTATATAACCTTCTGAGCCACTTGCTCCCTCTGAACCTGCATAGTCTATGGAGCCCTCTGCTCCATGTCCTCTGTCAGTCTCTTACTGCTAGCAATAGCTCGTATAACTTGGCCCTTCAACCTGTACAAGTTGCTCTCTCTAACTCCAAGAACCATTGTTGATCTGAAGCTAGATCCTCTGGGCACAAATAGCACCTGTCCATCCAGGAATAATATATGGTAGCCTTTCTTCTCAATCTTCGAGACTGAGAGCACACTCCTCCTAAGTTCTCGCACCCATAACACATTGGTCACCCTCAACATCTCTCTTGACTCCAACTGAAATCGTATTGTCCCAGTTCCCTACACTGCATGTTTGGTCCCCATACCAAGCTCTACACACATATTTGAGTCAATCTTTGTGATACTCTCAAACAATTCTCGTGCACCTGTCATATGGCAAGAGGCTCTTTTATCCACCAATCAAGCACCATCACACAAGACTGTACCGGGAAGGGCGAAGACTGTTGAGATTATGTACCTTGGGAGGTGTTCCCCATGTGTTTGTGAGCTCCTAAACACATGTGGGAAGTACTATGTACTTTTTGCCTTGTACTTTATATCTAATTTCACTTTGACTTAGGAGATTTAAGTCAAAAGTGAAATTTGGTCATTTATGTCTAAAATGACTATTAATTCACTTTGTGGGTGAATTAGGAGACATAAAGTGAACTTAGGGAACTTAACCCAAAGTGGGTTTTTGAGTGAGATTCTTTTGAAGAGATCTCAACCTTTGATTAGACTTGAGATGGGATGATCTCAGCCATTGATCATTTAGGTTTCCTTATGGAGGTTCAAGAGGGGCGCAAAGGAGGAAGGAGAGCTCATTCCTTCATTTGTTCACTTGGAGAGTTTGAGAGAGAGCATGATGATGAGGTTTTAGGCATTGGGTGAGGCTAGCTTGGGCGCTCCCTTCCATGGAGATAGCCAGCAGGCTTAGGGCCTCGTTTATTTATTGAGGAGCTTCCAGTTCTGAGGAGGGCGCACTTGGTGAGGAGGGCACATCATCAGTGGGGAGGACTTAGAGAGCTCAGATTGCAGTGAGGTTTGTTTCAGTGGGAGGATACACTTCAGTATCAGAGTACTATGGAGAGGTTTCTTGTTCAGAGCTTCCAGTTGGCATCTGGCTCCATCTCAGTGGTCTTGCCAGCATTTCTAAGGGGCACACCATCCTAGGGCGCTCTTACTTCATTTGGACTAGTGTTGTAGCTTGGATCAAGCTGCTATTGTATCAGGTTCATCCATATTTTGTACTTGTTGTATTCCACCATCTATTCTCCTCATATATAGACATATATTCCAAATTGGTTTTCCCCAGGGGGTTTTATCTAGGGTCATGTTGACCAAAAATACCTGTGTTCAATTTCATGTATGTTAGACTGTAGAACTATTGTATTTCCAGCTGTAAAGATCTATTGGTGTGTTACATTTATTTTGATACGCATGTGCTAACCCTCAATGACTAAAACTACATGCTAGAGCACCTAAATTGTGAATGTAGCCGTAACAAATCAGCAAGAAGTTCCTGAACTATTGGTTGTCCTAAAACAGCATCAAAACCTTCATTGACAGTTGAAACTTGGAGCCAACTTGAGGTCAAAGACAGACCTAGTTGGCATCTTGATAGGACCTGGAAAATCTTCATGGTATCAAAGCTGAGGTGGCTGATTTTTTAGTAGTTTGGACAGCATATTAGTGGGCTGTTATAGACATCTTCTTGGCAGATTTTGTGGACAGCCATTGACAGTGTTAGTGGCAGCTTGTTGGCAGAATTTTTGTAGAGGATTATAGAGCAGTTGTGGACAGCTTTCGTCAGTCTCTTTTCACACCTAAGGGGTAGGAGTGAGGTTGATTTGACAGGATCTCTTTTCACACCTATATTGCTAGGAGTGAGGTCGAAGTTCGCTTGCCTCTTTTCACACCTGTGTTGACAGGAGTGAGGCAGGGTTCCTTTGCAGTTTGAGTATCAGTTGGAGTGCAGTTTGGCAGTCATGTCAGCATCTCAAATGCGTGTGGAGGATAGGCTAGTTGGGGCTAGCAACAGGTCGCCTTGGAAGGCAAGGATAGTCTTTGTCTTAGAGGACCTCGAACTATGGGATATAGTTGAGGCGCTTGTTCCTGTTATTCCTGTTACTGCCCCCGTCTTGTTGGCAGAGTTCAGGAAGAGGAACAACAAGGCAAAGAGGACCATATGTGATGCAGTGCGGGATCATATCATTCCCCACTTGACCGGGAAAGCTTATGCATATGAGATGTGGGCATCTCTATGTAAGCTTTACCAGAGCTCTAATGAGAACCGGAAGATGGTTCTTCATGATCGACTCAGGGGCATTCGTATGTTCAAGAGTGAGTCGGTGACTTCATTCCTTGGTCGCTACACCCAGATTAGAGATGAACTTGGAGCCGTCGAAGAGGTGGTGGACCCCAACTCTATGGTGAGGACAGTCTTAAACAGCTTTACCAAACCCTGGGGTCCATTCGTTTGTGGCATTGTTGCCAGGGACATCATGCCCACATGAGAGAGGATGTGGGATGACTTCATCCAAGAGGAGACTAGACTTGTAGCAGAGGCCTCTGGATAGCAGCAACAGCAGCAACAGTCAGGTCAGGGTGATGAGGATCTTACACTTTGGACAAAGGACAAGAAGAAGGTCGGCCGTGGAGGTCAGCAGGGTCCAAGTTTGGGGCCCCGCCACAGGGAGGTGGAGGAGAGAGCAGCAGTGGTCAAAAGAGAGATATGAGCAAAGTGAAGTGCTTTGTTTGTAAGAAGTTGGGGCACTATGATGGACAGTGTCCCAATAGAAAGAAGAAGAGAGGTGGTACCGCAACTACAACAGAGGAGGCAGAGTTTCAGACTCAATTCGAGAGAGTGTGCTTTCCTCATATGTTGCACTTCAGTTGAGACGGCACCTAGTATCTGGTATATTGATAGCAGAGCTTCGAGCCATATGACTGGAGTCAAAGAGCATTTGACTGATCTCAGAGACATAGAGGTCAAGATGGAGATTGCTCTTGGAGATGACTCCTTGGTTAGAGTTGTTGGGATTGGCATTGTTACCTTTCGGAGAGATGGCATGCCACCTATATCGTTCGGGGACATTCTCTATGTCCCTGGGCTGAAGCAGAATTTGATTTCAGTTTCTACCCTCCAAGATAGAGGTCTTGAGGTGACCTTTAGGGGGACCAAGGTACTCATTCACCCTAAGGGTTCCTCGCTTGCCTCAGGACAAGTGATTGGAGTGAGGGACTGGAAACTGTTCAGATTGTTTTTCCAGCCTCTTTATGCATTGGCAGTGAGCAGCAACAGCAGCAAACAGACATGTGAGTTATGGCATCGTAGGATGGCCCATCTACATCATGGAGCTCTCGGAGGACTAAGAGAGGTTGTGACCGAAGTGCCACAGATCAATACAGAGCATCGGGATGTTTGCAGAGGGTGTGCGCTTGGTAAGTTTACCAAGGCCTCGTTCCCCAGCAGTGACACCAGGTCCGCTGGGATATTGGATTTAGTACACACGGATGTGTGTGGGCCCATGACTCGGAAGTCCTTGAGTGGTTGTGACTCGTGAGTACTATCTCACATTCATTGATGACTACTCAAGGAAGACTTGGATCTATTTCCTGAAGACCAAGAGTGAGGTCTTCAAATGGTTCCAAGAGTTCATAGCTCTTGCGGAGAACCAATCTGGAAAGAGGATCAAAGTCTTGCGGTCGGATAACGGGGGTGAGTATTCCTCCAGACAGTTTGTAGACTTTTGTGCCCAGCATGGCATTAGAAGATAGATGATCGTACCATACAACCCCCAGCATAACGGGGTTGCCGAGAGGAAGAACCGGGCTATTACTAGTGCAGCGAGATCCATGTTGCACGATCTAAGTTTGCCTTTGTACCTTTGGGCAGAGGCGAGTGCTACTGCAGTTTACCTGTAGAACAGGAGCCCCCACAAGATATTGGGGAAGATGACGCCTAAGGAGGCCTTCACTGGTAGGAGGCCCGTTGTCGAGCACATCAGGATCTTTGGGTGCTTGACCTATTCTCATGTCCCCTCAAAGAGAAGGACAAAGCTAGACCCCACAACCCAGTAGGGGATTCTAGTTGGATACTCAGAGGTGTCCAAAGCCTATCGTATCTACATTCCATCACTTAGGAGAGTAGTGGTAAGCAGAGATGTCAGATTTGNAGAACAGGAGCCCCCACAAGATATTGGGGAAGATGACGCCTAAGGAGGCCTTCACTGGTAGGAAGCCCGTTGTCGAGCACATCAGGATCTTTGGGTGCTTGACCTATTCTCATGTCCCCTCAAAGAGGAGGACAAAGCTAGACCCCACAACCCAGTAGGGGATTCTAGTTGGATACTCAGAGGTGTCCAAAGCCTATCGTATCTACATTCCATCACTTAGGAGAGTAGTGGTAAGCAGAGATGTCAGATTTGAGGAGGATAGGGCTTTTCAAAGATCTCTTGAGTCGAGAGTCAGTGTTGAGGATGATGCAGAGGCACCGATTGATGTCTCAGAGGGAGCACAGCCTCAAGTTTCTGGTACGCCAGTATCAGGGGTGACAGGGTCGCCATGCACAGCTTCAGGGTCATAGTCAGAGGGTGTTCAGTCAAAAGGGGCAGAGGCTTCAAGTTCTCAGAGTGTTGAGGCTAGTCCTGAGGCGGTCACTCTTGGGAAGAGAGACCTTACTTCTTCGTTGACCACTTCAAGGAAGAGGAGACCTAGATGGTTTCAGGAGACCCTGAAGGAGGCCAAGGAGAACGTAGGTGAGCCCAAGAGCCAGATCAAAGAGAGTAGACCTCCAGTCAGATTTGGAGCATATATGGCACTAGTGACGAGAATCACAGACATTTGCGCAGGCAGTGGACCAGCAGGTCTGGAGAGACTCCATGGTAGAGGAGTATGACTCCATTGTGCGCAATGATGTTTGGGAGGTGGTTTTGAGGCTAGTGGGTAAGTCTATTGTGACTTCCAGGTGGTTGTACAAAACCAAGTATGCTACAGATGGCAGCATAGAGAAACACAAGGCCCGTTTTGTGGCACGAGGCTTCTCTCAGATAGAGGGAGTCGATTATGATGAGACATTCGCACCAATTGCAAGATACACCTCGATCAAGAGCATTATTTCCATAGTGGCAGAGATGGGTTGGAGCATTCATCAGATGGATGTGAAGACCGCATTTCTGAATGGTTTTATAGATGAGGAGGTATAAATTGAGCAACCACAGGGGTTTGAGGTGAGTGAGAAGGAGACTCACGTGTGTCTTTTGAGAAAGACACTTTATGGTCTGAAGCAAGCTCCCCGAGCTTGGTATTCACGTATTGACACATACATGCTTTAGATGGGCTTCGAGAAGAGCGATGTTGATCCTAACCTCTATTATATCATTAGAGGTGAGGACACACTCTTTCTCATTCTATATGTGGATGACTTGTTCATCACAGGAGTCGAGGATCTCATAGCTGAGTGCAAGTTGGGACTTGCATTAGAGTTTGAGATGAGTGACATTGGGTTGATGCACTATTTTCTGGGTATGGAGGTATGGAAGGAGGAGGGACACATATTTCTCGGGAAGGGGAAGTATGTTGCAGATATTCTGAGCATATTTCAGATGGAGGACTGCAGACCTATGTCTACACCCATGATTACCAACTGGAAGAAGCTTAGTGCTTCAGATTCCCAGTTGGTAGATGCTACAATTTACAGGCAGTTGATCAGTTCACTCATGTATCTGATTAACACTAGACCAGATATCTGTTTTGCCGTGAACACTCTCAGCCAACATATGGTAGAGCCGAGGAGTGTTCACATGATTGGGGCAAAACATGTGTTGAGGTACATTGCTGGGACAGTTGATTTTGGCCTTGACTATATTAGAGGTGATGGGGTTAGTTTGGTTGGCTACACCGACTCAGACTGGGCAGGATGTGCTACAGACAGGAAAAGCACCTCAGGGTGTTGCTTTGGTTTGGGGTCAGGACTTGTTCCCTGGTTCAGCCGAAAGCAGAAGTCAGTTGCTTTGAGTTCGGTCGAGGCAGAGTACATGGCAACCAGTCGGGCCAGTTGCGAGGCCATTTGGCTTCGTAAGATGCTGGTAGGATTATTTGGTCAGGAAATGCCACCGACCGTCATACACTGTGATAATCAGAGTTGTATCAAACTCTCTGAGAATCCAGTTTTCCATGACCGGTCGAAGCACATTGAGATCAGGTATCACTTCATTCGTGATTGGGTTCAAAGAGGCGCAGTGCAGTTACAGTATATATCGAATGACGAGCAGATTGCAGACATCCTCACCAAGGCCCTACCAAGGGGCAAACATGTCTACTTCAGAGACACGATGGGCTTGGTGAGAAACACCTTCCTCGGTAAGAGGGAGTGTTGAGATTATGTACCTTGGGAGGTGTTCCCCATGTGTTTGTGAGCTCCTAAACACATGTGGGAAGTACTATGTACTTTGTGCCTTGTACTTTATGTCTAAT
>SNQJ01S0009483.1:114129-148683 GCA_010110895.2 Picea sitchensis | reverse complement strand
GAAAAGTGGTATTGGGAGGGACACTTGTCACCCCCTGGTGATTTCGGACCCCCCCTCCCAATACCACTTACCACCTCAGGGGGGGGGTCCGAAAACCACCTTTCCCCCTGCAAAACCGCTCACCCAAAAAACTCAAAACCGCCTGTTTTTGCCAGTTTGACCAGTCGTCTTCCGAAGCGGTTTCCGGGCAAATGGAAACGAATTTTAAAAAGCCGAGAGAGGTTTTTGTTCAACACAGGCTAAAGAACAAACACCTCTTCCAGATTTTGCACAGGTGCCACCAGTTGGGAGAATCGAAGCCATCTTTCAGCCTCATTTTTCGGATTTTCGGTTTTTTCTGTTTCAGTCCTGATTTTGCGGGAGCTGTTTCGGTGAGCTGGAGACTAAATTGGAGAAACCGAAGGAGGTTTTTGCTCCATACAAACTCATCTACAATAACCTCCTTCAGTTTTTACACAAGTGTCACCGTTGAAGAGAAATAAATGTCTGAGTTGACCCCTTTTTTGCAACAGTTCGGCCCGTCTTTCATGGTGGACAGTTCAAGATTTTTTAGGGATTTTATTCTATTTTTGGTCGAGGTGGTTGAATCCAACTTCCTAAACTTGAGCGGTGATCTCTCCTATTTATTGGTGTAATTTTAATGTAAAATGGTTGATCCTCACACCCAAGGAAGCGGTGATCTGTAATCTATTTTGAAGAGATCTACCAGTAATAAAAGGGACTTTTTCACAGGATTCCTGCGTGTTGACGTTGGTGAAGTTTTCTTTCTTCGTTGAATGTGATTCTGCTCAGTTCTCATTATGTTACTCTCTTTCTGATTTTTAAAAGGAGATTTAGCGCATAATTTATCTATGATACTCTATGTCGATCTTTTAAAAATATAAATGTTTTCTTCTGATATTACCATAAGGAAATTCTTAAATGCTTTTTTATTGTAATTGATTTCCTCGCCTTTTCTGCTCTACATCACTTTACTTTTAAAGGATCCAACGTTTGCATTACCTTGCCCTGTGAAGATACCTTATAGATCTGCATCCGATCTCAGACTTAACACAAACTCCATTGCCCATGGTTCCTCTTCTCTGCACCTACCCAACTCAAAAACAAATCCTATTCTGCATAGCTAGCCTAAGATCCATACACAAACAAAGTTATATCAGACAGAGAGATCCCTCCCTGAATCTTGGAGGACTAGATCCAAGACTCAAAGCGGTTTTGATGTTACCTCTGTGGCTGCCTCCACAGCCTTGGGCAAATTACAGAGTGCTAACACTATATATTGTTCAAGAGTCAGACCTACCTGTAACCCTAATTGTTATGTAAAGGGTACAGATCGGCCCCACCTTAATATGTTTAATAATAAATGTAAAAGATAATTAATATTAAAATTAATATTAATATTAATTATTATAATAATAATAATAAATGTAAAAGATAATTAATATTAAAATTAATATTAATATTAATTATTATAATAATAATAATAAATTATATAGTGACTTAGAGAGGTCGGCCCTGTTGACCCAATAGACGCCTTTGTTGATTGGACAAGTCTAATATAAGTAAGGGATGATTCTCCATTGTGGAATCACATCTTACTTGTGAGTTTGGAAATTTCAGCAAGTACACTTATTTGGAAAAAGGTGCGCACCTCTCTTGGGCGCTAGAGTTCTAGAGCTTAACCAACCTCTTGTGTGCTAGGTCTTTCTTGGTTGTGAAGGTCTTTCTCTTGAAGATTATAGCAAAGGATTTGACTGGGTTTTCTTCCCTTGTTGAGAAGGGTTTCCCAGGATACTTCTTGTGTTCTTGTGCATGGTGTTTCTTCTTGTGATCTTGGTTGTTGCAACATTATTGTTTATGGTTAAGTGAAATGAACTTCATGCTTAACCTAGCTTATGAGAAATCAACATGGTATCAAAGCATAGGTCTTGAAGAACCCATTGCACGAGCTACAAACCTTTATCAGCCATCTCTCCTCTTCTGCAGAGTCGTACGGCCCTCCTAGGGTTTCCAGAAAATCTGTACGGCATCCTTCTCAGTGGTGATTCAGTCCTTAATACTTGGACGTTGGGGCTACTTTTGGCATAGAAGAGTACAACCTCTTCCAGCACATCTCCAGAGACTCTCAAAGTGACATTCCAAGCATTTTGAATTTTTGGCCCTTGGGTTTCTAGGGTTTTGTTAATTTCTACGGAAATTTCAGAATTAGGGTTTCTGCAAACTCATTGAAGGAGCTCTTCAGCTCACCAGTGTTCTCCTATCTCTCAAAGGCTTATTGTTGGCAGTCATAAGTCCAATAAAACCTAAAAGTGCTAGCCTAGCCTAGCCGTCAGGTTTTCTAGCCTAGTTGACAAAGGGTTGTGAAGAATCTAAAATTATGATGAACAAAACTATGATGGAAGATAAGCTTGATGGATCAAGCAACTTCAAAGTTCTTGAAAGACAAGACTTCAAAGGAAGACTTATTGTAGGTAATACAAAAGGGTTTACCAGAGACAACTATCAATGAATGGAAGGAAGATGACATTGGGACAAGGAAGCCAATCACCTACTCAAACCCTTACTTTGAAGGGCYAGCTTCAAAATAAAACAAAGATGACAAAAGGTGACACCGTGAAAATCTTCTTCATAAAGATCTCAAAGGATAGAGATCAGCCAAGAGCCATTGGAAAAATCATATCATCATCCCTAGGTATGCACTTGTATATATTATTTGTATCATTGTCATGAGTGAAATTGCAGGAGAAAGGAACCTTTGCTGAAGTCATGGATCCAAAGGGATCTCAGTGCATTCAGAGAAACAACACACTCAAAATAAAAACTCCAGGTTTGATTGTTGTAATTGTCATTTCTCTAACCTATATTTCGAAGAAAAAAAAATGCTACATTACAAGTAGGTGTTGTAGTTGTGACAATATTCCTTACAATATTTTGATGTAATCATTAACTCCTTTAGGAGATATTCTTGTGTTGGTCCTTTTTTTGTTTTCTTGTTCCAAATAGGTTAACAAGAAAAGAAGATGCTTATCCTTCAGAGGGAGTCACTTGACTCAGAAGGAGCCAAAACCATTTGAGAAAGAAGAAGAATAGAAGCATCATTGAGACAACCAATGCTACAAAGCATATTCATAATCTTTATAGGATTCCATGGGAAGAAGCATGCATGACACAGTATATGTGCAGAACAAGAGTCTTCACCACCAAAATTTGAAAAAAAAAACATAACTCCCGAAGAAGACTTCACCAAAATGAAGCCTGAGATTGAACACTTCAGTTTATTTGGGTGCCCAATGTATTTTCTTGTACCCAAGAAGAAGAAGTCCAAGCTAAATCCTTTAGGAAGAAAGGATACAGTGAATCTTCAAAGACATCCCTAGTCAGAGACAGATTGAGACAAGCAGAGACGTTGTCTTTGAAGAAGAGACAATTTTTCAAAGACCCAAAGAATCTGAGATGGAGACTGACAGAGAGACAATACCTTCTCCCCCTTCAACAACTCAGAGGGAGAACAGACATTACTCCAGGTTATCCAGTTGATATGTTCAGAGATATTGCAGTAGGGCATAAAATGCCTACCTAGACTCACTCTGCAAGAGGCAGAGAAACATACAAGCCTCTCAAGGCACATTCTGAGAAAGCAAAAGAGATTTTCGATCTATCCTTCAGTCATGAGCCACTTCATTAATGTTGAGACTCCTTGTCTTAGAGAAGCAACAAGAGAAATGGTATGGCAAAATTCCATAACAGAAAAATACCAGTATATCTTAAAAGAATGATGCATAAGATATTGTTCAGGGACCAGAAAGGGAAGTCTGTGGTAAAGCATGCAACTGATGAAAGTGTCAAGAAATACAAAACGAGATCTATAGCCAGAGGTTTCTCACAAACAGAGGGAGTTGTCTATGATGAGACACTTGATCCAGTGAACCAGATACACTTCCATCCATGAGTTGGAAACTATATCAAATAGATAGATTCTTGATAAGTTTGGATCTCAACAAGAGTGTTGTTGATCCAAACCTATATCATTACAGTGTTGGTGACGAAAGCCTGATCCTGATGACTTATTCAGAAAGCGTTATTGTTACAAGTAATCCTTGATTTTTGAATTCGAGATGAAGAATCTGAGTATGATGCACTACTTCTTGGGACAAGAAGTATGACAAATGACCAATAAAATTTTCCTGAGTCAAGGAAAATATACAGTGAAAATATTAAAGAAGATCAATATGACAAAATGCAAAATCCACCGTAATGGATTTAAAGAAGAAGATTGATGATGATTCAGACGAGACTGATCCACAACTGATAAGATCACTAATGTATCTGGTCAATACTAGACTTGATTCATGCCATGCAGTGAATGTGCCTAGTCATTTCATGAGTCAACCAAGACAGACTCACTAGACAACAGCAAAACATGTATTGAGATATATACGAGGCACAGTTGGATATGGCCTAAGATATGCCTCCAGTATGAACTTAAGCTTGTCAGACATGACGATTCAAATTGAGCAAAAAGTACAGTGGACCGAAAGAACATATATGATTGATGTTCTACTATGAAGATTGCCATGGTTTCTTAAACGCAGCAAGAAAAAAAACTCTATGGCCTTGAGTACCACAAAGACAGAGCATATAGCAGTGACTGAGCGAAGCAAAGTGGCTTCACAAAACTTCTACCAGATTTACTTGACCACGAGATGGATCCTAATCAAGAGCCATGTATAAAGCTCCTTAAGGAACCCAGTGTTTCCTAATGGATTGAAACACAGCAAGATGAAATATTCTTATGTTAGAGATATGATGCAGAGGAAAATTGTATACTTGCAGTACCTTTCTACACCTGAGCAGATTGCAAACATTTACACCAAACAAACTTGGTGAAAAACGCCTTCCGAGTTAAGAGGGAGTATTGATGACTCTAGCCAAAAAAACAAAATTCAGAGTACATCTGTATGAGACTTGGCTTGATGAAGAATGCCTCCCTAACTGAGAGGGAGTGTTGATGAATGCAGCTATGGGAGACATCCTCCAGCTTACAAACATGTGAGATGTGGAACATAGCAGCTATGTGAGTCTTTCCCTCAGCTTACAAACCTGAGAGAAAGCCCCTAAGAAGGGTATGTGGTTCCTGCCTGAGACAGAGTTAGGAACGTAGAGATGACCTCCTCCAATCAGAGAGTGAGAAGAACTCCAGATGATTATACGGTGGAAAAGCGATCTGTTGAGTTAGGACGTGCCTGTGGCTGAGCACAAGGTGAACGTGTGAAATCCCAAAAGTGATGGGCACATCGTCATGTGAACAGAAATGAAAATGATGTGATAGCCTCCTCTGAGCAGCAGAGTTGACGAGAAGACTCTAGATGATTCTCCTGTCGGTGGCAGTGGGAAAGCAGATCTATAGAGTGGACGTGCCTGTGGACGAGCACAGGTGAACGTGTGAAGACCTGGTTCTTCTGTGTAATGCAGTGAATCGAAGCTATGACATCCCTATGGATGTGCCCCTAGTGGATGAGCACTAGTGGGTGTATCAGATCCTTTGCTATATATTGTTCAAGAGTCAGACCTACCTGTAACCCTAATTGTTATGTAAAGGGTACAGGTCGGCCCCACCTTAATATGTTTAATAATAAATGTAAAAAATAATTAATATTAATATTAATTATTATAATAATAATAATAAATTATATAGTGACTTAGAGAGGTCGGCTCTGTTGAGCCAATAGACGCCTTTGTTGATTGGACAAGTCTAATATAAGTAAGGGATGATTCTCCATTGTGGAATCGTATCTTACTTGTGAGTTTGGAAATTTCAGCAAGTACACTTCTTTGGCAAAAGGTTCGCACCTCTCTTGGGCGCTAGAGTTCTAGGGCTTAAGCACCCTCTTGTGTGCTAGGTCTTTCTTGGTGGTGAAGGTCTTTCTCTTGAAGATTATAGCAAAGGATTTGGCTGGGTTTTCTTCCCTTGTTGAGAAGGGTTTCCCAGGATACTTCTTGTGTTCTTGTGCATGGTGTTTCTTCTTGTGATCTTGGTTGTTGCAACATTATTGTTTATGGTTAAGTGAAATGATAAAATGAAATGAGCTTCATGCTTAACCTAGCTTATGAGAAATCAACAATGCGGACATTGCTCCCACTCCTGCACCCAAATTGAAATCCACCATAACAGGGGGCACTTCCCAGCTCGGCAATGGCAGCCCTAAGAAGACCAAATGAAGGGGTTTCAAAGAAGAAACCAGCGCTGAATGCAATAGCCGCTTTGCAGCATGAGAGTTTCAATCTCTCAACTCGGATGGTGGCCCTGACCCTTAGAGATTCACGTGGACTTGATTTAAAGGTGAATCTTTTCTTTGTAAAGATCCAGACGATATGTGACCCTATAATGGATTGACAACTCAGTTTTGCTTAGCCTTGAGTGGCAGCTTGGAGTTCTTATGTGGATCTTTGATGGTGTGCTAGCTTGGGGTTACTTGGTCCTCTTTAGAGTTTTGGTCATACTTCCAGTTTGGAGCTTTCAGCCTCCATAGGCCTCATTGCTATTTTGATGGTTGATGGTGTTTGTTTCTGTTTGAAGCCTTTGTTTGGTTCCTAAGCAATGCCTATTTTTCTGGAGCACACATGTGGTAGTTGTCAGTGTTTGCCATCCTCTTGCCTCTGCAACCATTCCCCTTTCGCTTCAGAATTCAACCATGTTCTTTGAGGTTACTTGGCCCTTCTCTTCAGAGTCTTGATCATACTTAATTGGAGCTTTCAACCTCCAAAAGCGTCATGCTCTTGCCTTTCAATGCATCTTCGTGGGATCTTCTTCAGTTCAGCTCCAAAGCCTTTCAACATTGGTGTTACTCACTTCCAGGACCCTCATTCTGGTCCTTTACCAGCGCGTTCATCCTTTGAACATTTTGTACATGGGTACCTATCATGGCCATGTAGCCAGGACCCATTTTTGAGATTTAATGTCCTTTTCATACTTCCCTAAGTTGCACTTATGTGGGGTGTTGGTGTACATACACCATGTGGCTAAGTTTACTTAGGTCAGTGATCTAATCACTGTGCATAATTGACTTATCACTGATTGGTAGGTGAACTACCCAACCACCTTTCTTTAATGCTGGGCTCCTCCCAATGTATTATAAATATGGGTGATCTCCTTGTAATTATACAACAGATGCATAGATTATCTTTCTGTCAGTTCCATTTATTTTGATGCTGTTCTGTTTTGTGTGTATGGAATTCAAGCTCAAACATGATCCTGGTTAGTGCTCTTTGTTTTTAAACAGCTTTCACCGACCAGACAAACCCTGTTGACTCTTTCGAATAATTTAATTATTCAATGCCTATTTTATCTGTGTATTCTTGCTATGCTGAACATCTAAGCGTGTCTTTGTTATCAGTTGGCTTTATGGATCAACAGATTAAGTAGATACTTTACATGATTAGACATCCATCCTCTTCAGGTCCATTGAACCCACAAAACCAAAATTCGTTTCTTTTTTCTTTTTCGTGAATTATGCAGAAACTTTGGGCATTCAGATTATGCTACAGATCCCTCTCCCACATTTGCTGGCCCCTGTGTTTGCTGTACTTGGGGTTATCAACATTTAAGAAGAAACTTGTGGAGATGTCCGTTGGTTGAGGTTGGTTTCAAGAAATTAGGGTGAAATGGATTGAAAATATTTCTGGTAATCTTTAGGATATCTTCTAAAACTAAAAGAAATTTAATTAAGAACTACTGTGAAATAACAGTCCAAATTTAAAATCGATTTTAGAAAATGAATAGAGAAATAAATGGACACAACTGCAGAGAATAAATTTTAGCAAGCTCGCAAAGTTGAAATCTTGGGCGGAATTGAATTCTAAGTTCTACCATAAAGATCTCTGTAAGAGGGGCTGAGAATTCAAGATTTGAAGGGGCGTGAGGGAGAATGAAATTTAAGGCACGTGGAGAGAATATACATTAGAATAAAACCGGTGAAGAATAAAAGGAGGTAGGGAAGCTTACCTTAATTGTTGGGGTAATCTGCAATTGACGGGGCCGAGTTGATCCCATCTTCTTTAAATTAATTGTAACCGTCTTCGTCTCGTCCTCCATATCGATCACTGACTGCGGAACTAACTCCGTCTGTTCTGGCCCTTAGAGCAGAATTCCAATCTCGAATTTCAATTCCTCTTGTTTCGATGTGTTCTCAAGCTGCTCGAGTAACTCTGATTTGGCGTTTACAAATTCTGTATGTTTCTATTTTTGCGACTCTTCTCTATATTTGGTTATTCCCTTCTTTATTGAAGATGAATATGTGCGCTTATTTAGTATCATCCTATTATGGGTGTTTGTGTGAACATAAGAACATAATATTTTGGGTTTAGAGTTCTAGTGGTTGGGTAGCATGTGTGTTGTTTTTTTTATTTGGGTTTAATTCTTTTAAAGTGGACATGTTGATTCGTTGTGATAAGGCTAGAAGGGTAGACAACTCCTCGGATAGAGGTCCACTTTGGTGGGGTTATAAGGCTAGAAGGGTAGACGACACCTGGATAGAGGTATACTTCGATGGGCTTTGGGATGCCTAAGCCCTTGCCAAGTCACAAGTTATTGGTATATCTAGCTTGCGGGTTGGGCTGTTGGATATACTTTTAGGTTATAGTGGCAGCCAATAGGCTTGATCTCAGGCCTAGCGCAGATCAAACCTACCAGTTCCCATGGTTTAAAAATAAAAATAAAAAACATATTGGTTTATTAGTTGTGGGATAACTATGTGGGTTTGATTGGCCTTCTCCCTTCTTTGTAGGAGATAAATATGTGGACTTGTAATGAAATCCATGGATACACTTTCCCATTTGTGCTTTGGAATGGGAAGAGGTTGTAATAGACTTGTTGGGTGGGTGTGTTCATCCTTGTTGTGTTGACATGTGACACACTCCCTGATGTGGCGCATGGCATCCTCCTTAAGACCTTTCCAAGCGAATCTTTGTCTAATCTTCTCGTATGCCTTAAGGAACCCTTGATGCCCTGCTAAGGGTGAGTCATGGAATACTTACAATACCTTCTTCTTGAACAAGGATTCAGGAACCTAAAAAATCCTCCCCTTATAATATATGATGTCATCCACAATATTGTACCTGTCATCTTGGACCTGTCCATCCATCAACTCACATGCAAACTTATTTTTTGAATATTCTACCAATAGATGCGATTTCCAATCAACGGATATTTCTGACATGGAATAGGCTAAGGGTCTTCTAGATAAGACAACTACTACCACATTGTTTTTTTCCCTTGAAAAACTATATGTCAAAGTTGTAGGCTTGGATCTTACTTACCCACTTTTGTTGCCTCTCAATGTGATCCTTTTGCTCTAGAAAGTACTTGAGGCTGTTATGATCTGTTCTAACCATAAATTTTGCTACGACCAAGTATTGTCTAAATTTGGCTAGAGCATGCAATATAGCTAGCATCTCTTTGTCATAAATGGTGTATAGTAGCTCAGGCCCCCTTAGTTTTCAGCTTTCAAACGCAATAAGATGCCTATTCTGCATGAGTACAGCTCTAATTCCTTCCCCTTATGCATCACACTCTAATATGAATGGTTGTGAGAAATATGGTAAAGCTAGAACTGGACAAGTGCTCATTACCTTCTTTATTTTGTCAAAAGTCAATTGGGCTTCATCACTTCACTTGAATGCACCCTTTTTGGTCAAATCAGTCAATGGTGCACATAGCTGAGAGAAACCTTTAACAAACTTCCTGTAATAGCTGCAAATCCCAAGGAACCCCTTGAGCTCTATAATTGTTTTGGGTATGGGCTAATCAATTATGGCTTGGATTTTTTCGTGGTGAACCTGTACCCCTTGTGCCCCTATGATGTGACCCGAATATAGAACTTCAGTCATTCCAAATTCATTTTTGGACTCTTTGGAAAACAATGTTTGTTCTTCCATGATGCTTAAGACCTCATCCACATGCTTGAGATGATCTTCCCATGTATTAATGTATATCAACAAATCATCAAAGAAAACTAGCAGGAATTTCCTTAATTGTTTGTTGAATATATGGTTCATGCATGATTGAAAGGTGGTTGGTGCATTGGTCAACCCGAAAGGCATGACTAGAAATTCATAATGTTCATAGTGGCATCTGAAAGTTGTCTTGTGTATATCATGTTCCATCAACTGAATTTTATGGTATCCATAGCGCAAATCAATCTTGGTGAAGTATGTTGCACCATGTAGCTCATCCAATAGCTCATCTATCCTAAGAATGGGATACTTGTTTTTTATGGTTTTCTTATTCAAATCCATGCAGTCAATACACATGTGCATGGTACCATCCTTTTTCTTGACCAATACAACCGAAGATGCAAAAGGGCTAGAACTTGGTCTAATATGCCCAATAACTCTTTAATAGCTTTTTATATTTCATCCTTGAACTTATTGGGATTCATGTACGGTGTGGTGATGATTGGTTTGGATCCTTGCTCCAAATCTATGATGTGCTCAAATCCCCTATCTGATGGTTGTCCTGGGGCAATTTGACCAAAAACCTTTTCATGCTTATCAATTATCCCTTGTATGTCATGTGAATAATATTGGGGCTTTCCTTGAGTGTTTTGGGTGACTACTAAACATTTTGTTGCATAAGCCACATCCCCATGCCTAAAAACAATCTCCATGCGCTTTGTTAAGACCACCTTGGGTGTATTCTTTGTCATTCCCTTCAAGGTTACCCTCTTTCTTTCTTCATAATTGAAGGACATCTCCATGGTCTTGTAGTTGATAGTGATGGGTATCAAGATGCTACGCCATTGTACTCCCAGTATTACATTATTGTCTGGAAGATCCATCACATAAAAGTCATGAGTCAAACTATACCTTCCCAAGGTAATTCTCATTAGGGAATATACATATCACATGGCATGGTGCGCCCTCCTGCTACCTCCACCAAAAAACCCTCAAAATCTACAGTGGGTAGATGTTTGTTGCTTACTAAAGCATCATCGATGAAATTATGGGAGGCTCCACCATCAATAAGCACTATGACCTTTTGTCCTTGGAGGACTCCTATTATTCTGAATGTACTGAACCTTTGCACCCCACTAATGGATGTTATCATGGCCTTCTTAATGCCTTGTTTCTTTTGCATTGTCTCCTCTTCACCATCGTCTGGTGTATGCTCTTCATCTGTTTGGGCTACCTCCATATTTTGAAGATGTCCAACCTCATATTCCTCCTCCTCACTATCTGAGAGTACCTCAATGTAATGTATTTTCCTCTTTCCCACACATATATGTCATGGTTCCCAAGGCTCTTTCCAAGTATAACATAGTTGTTTCCTTCTCAATTCTCTTCGGGTGGCTTCATCTAGTCACCCTTTTCCTTTATCTGCAAATTTAGATTCCCTTCCTCTTGGGTCAAGAGGTAGACGTGGAGTGAATTTGTGTTTTCTGAGTAGCCCCTACCAAATCCTTGGTCCTCTAAATCACATCCTGTAAATTGGTGGGCTTAAAAGCCTTGACCCACCCACGCAAGGGCTCTGTTATCCCTTCAGAAAAAAGCATCATTAGTCTAGACTCTAATACATCTAGGACCATCAATACTATCCTTTGAAACTCCTCTATGAATGCTTCAGTTGATCATGTTTGTCTAAGTTGGGTGACCTCCCAAAAGTGAAGTTCTGGATCATCTTGATCAAATCTGTCCATGAGCCCCTATGTGAATTCCGTATAGGAAGCAATATGCTCATGCCCTAGGTTGGTCATCCCATGATACCACCACTCATTGACTTTACCCTCCAATACAGTGTATCAAATTTGATGACATCCAACTCCATCATGGGATTTAGTTGTAGGTATGCATCCAACTTTTGTACCCAATCCTTGGCAGATCATTTGGTCGATCCATAAAAGGGTGGAATCTCCATATTTCCTGCTTTGCACCCTAGATCAAGATTTCCCCTATGAAACTCCCTGGGCCTTCCTCTGTATTTGATTCCACAATACTCTAATAGTAAGACCTGCCTCCTGAAACCTTCGTTTAAGGTTGCATACTCTTCAAAGTTGTCTTCTACCTCCATACGACCCTGCAAATATTGTTGATGTGTATCCAAGAAACTAGGCATATAAGGCCTAGGTGTGTCCCTGCTATTTCCTGGCATCTTGTTATTTGTACCTCCAAATAAGCTTTCATAGTGGGTCCAATGACTAGTCTTTGTGCAATGCCCTTCTACTCCATGGGATCCACTAGCCCCATTTCTACCCCCATTCTTTTGAGGCTCTCTACCATGAGTCGTGTGCATGAGAAGATATGTGATCTTATCTTGCCCTTCTTTCAGGGTAGTGTTTATATCTGTCAAGGTCATTTTGAGCTCGTTCTCTCCCCTTGAAAAATGCTCCTGTGTCTCTTGCATGTGATGTTGTAAGTCAAACTGTGTCCTATCAATGGAGTGCTTCATTTCCTTAAACATGTTTGTCCAAATTTCCTTATCATTGTAATTTTGTGTTTCCTGTCTCTCCCCCATGCTGCCTTTTGTCTCTTCTCCCTCTGGTGACTCTGGTAAAGGATATCCTCCTCGGACTCTCCTTCTAGTCATCAATTTAATCAAAGGCTAGCAAGGATATTCGCTCTGATACCACTGTAATGTTCCCAAGTAAATCTATCAGAAACTTAGGGGTTTATTGCTTTTTCTTTTTGTGGTATTTTGACAAACAATTTGTTGTTTATGCCTTCTTAGTTGCGCTAGGATAGTTTTGTAGAGTTTTGCAGCAAGCAAAAGAGAGAAATATAGCATATAACATATACACAACGAGATGCAATAGAAATAACACAAGAAATAGCCACAAATACCTCAGATCTATATTTTATTTAAATATATAGTTGACCTAAGTACAAGAGATGACAGATATGGAATAGAGATGGAAGAATAATGTGAAGTGGTTGAGAATAGCTCCAAGCTACATCAACAAAGAGAGATATAGGCTTCTATGAGCCTCTAATAACTGCATGCAAAATATCTGTCCAACCAGGAGTATTTCCTTCTTAGTTGCACCCTCCCTCGCTGGTGCACACCTAGTGATCTGGATCTGATGTTTCTGGCCTCCAAACTGCACAAGAAATGTTGCAATCAAGTAGATCTGAAGAATATAAGCTCATAGGAGAAGATCCCTTGTTTGTATTTGCATATCTAAACCCTCCAACTCAATATATCCAAAGATATGATGCACCCCCCTTCAGAAAACTCGCCCAACTGGGAGAATAAATAAATAAAGCATGAAAATCCTCCACAAACTCATGAGAAAAGGCTCCCTAGGGATGGAAAACTCATTTGTAGAATAATATCCTCTAGATCCCAACTCTCCTACCCACATTGAACTATTTTCCCTTCATAAGTGTGCCCCAAACCTGCAGGAAAACCCCATATATGTGCCCTTGATTCACAAACCATAACTAAAATTGTTTTGGACTAAGTAGAATGGTGAGGGTGTAATCTTTCACCACCCTGGCCAAGCTTGGATCATGAACAAAGGAATCTTGCACCTCCTTACTGATCTCTAGGGTTTGTTTACTCAAAACCCTCAAAACGTCTAAGTTGTAGAGCTCAAGATGCAACGTGAGAAATGATGAGAATGAGGAGTGAGGCACCCTCCTCTCCTTTTCTACTCCAACTTCTAATTTTCACTTAAATTATTTGTTTGGATTCTAAGGTGGTTTACTTTATTTTCTCAACTTAGCCAATTAGCTTTTATTTTCCTTTTTAGCCCAGTCACTTTAGTAATATAACTTTAACACCTTAGTAACCATTTAGCCTCTTATTCCCCTTTTTCAATGAGACTATATACTAGGGGGAACAACTAGACTAAAAAGTCTCCCAATATTCATGTCACTTGGAAAGGGACATTACATTGTCATACAATCTTTGTAGTTGTGTATGCGGGTCACAATGGAGACAATCATGTATACATTGGCGGGCTTAAGGGAAGACATATATACCTCGAAAAGCATGCAGATCTAGGCCATACAACATATCAGACTTTGCTAGGTTTTTTTGCAGTTGTGTTTCTCTCAGTGGGCCATTATCCCTGTTATGGGAGCCCTGATTTTAGGATAATAAAGTCATTCTCAGCACTAGTTTTCCCTCGAGGGTTTTTCCAGGGGAATCTACCTAAAAATATTGGTGTTTATGTGTACATGATTTGGTTTCCCGTTTTGCTTCCGCTAGATTTGTTTGAGTTGAGTATTCCATAAGTGTATTTTTGTTTTGTGAGCTACCAATCTAATTTGCAATAAGGAAATCACTAGATAACAAGACACCTAGGTACTGGAGTAAGGGGTTTTCATCATGGTATCAGAGCACGTGCTCTAAAGGGAAGCCAAATATCATATCCATAGTAGTTGATAGCAGATCTATCAGATTTGTAGGAGATATTAGCAGATCCTTAACCATCAGGAAGAAATCGAAGGACAAATTTCACGAAAACAAACGTACTAAGGTAGAACTAGGGTTTTGCAGGTTTACAGAGCTTTACGCAGGTTGTAGAAGGAACAAACACATACATACATGGGCGTCTTTGGAGACATTTGTGTATACACGGGTTGCAGTAAGCACATGCACGTACATACATGTCTTCCTTAGGGGAAGGTGCGCACATATGCGAGGTTCAGTTGTGACAAGCGTGTACATGTTTATACAGGTTAGTACATGGGCAATTTTCAGTTGTAGGTTATTTTCTAGGGCAGTTTATCAGGTCTTAGGGATGGCATTAGCACCTTTGAGAGTTGAAGACATATTGGATGGAGCATCCAACTTCCTCTCTTAGATATCAAGAGTAACTTTGGTGTTAAAGGAGTATGACCTTTGGGAGTTAGTGGACAAAGTAGTTGTTCCACTCACAAATCTGATAGATTTGGAAGCTCACAACAAGAAGGAGATCAAAGCAGAGAAGGTCATCTTGGATTCGATGAAAGATCATTTAATTCCTCACCTATCCGAGAAGAAGACAACCAAATAGATGGTTGATGCATTGGTAGGTTTATTCCATAGCACTAACATGAATAGCGAGATAGCCTTAAGGAATAGACTCAAATCAATGCAAATGTCTAGATTTAATAATGTTACCAAATATCTCATGAGGATCACACAGGTGCGTGATCAGGTTACAACCATAGGGGAGAAAAATGATGACGTAGAGCTCGTGAATGTGGCATTGAATGGTCTTCCCAATTCATGGGATCCATTTGTCAAGGGAGTCTGCACTCGGGAGAAACTTTCGGATTGGAAAATACTTTGGGATGATTGCATCCAGGAAGAGACTCGAGAGGATTCTAAGAGCAATAAGCAGGGAAGTAGTGATAAGAACTTGACTCTTGTTAGTAGGACAAAGAAGGGAAAAGGAAAGAGTCATATCAAGAAGGGTAACAATGATGGAGGATCATTGTAGCAAAGGAAGAAGAAGGACTTGAGTAAAATCAAGTGCTTCTCATTTCATAAGAATGGACATTATGCATCTCAGGGTCCAGAGAAGAAGAAGGGAAAATGAAAGACACATACAACAACATCAACAAAGATGTGGCTTGATGAGTTTGAAATGAAGTTTGAGAAGGATTACTCACTGGTTTCTTGCCTTTCTACCAGCACAACTACTAGGAGTGCATGGTTCTTGGACAATGTTTCATCTCGTCATATGACAAATCACGAGATCTATTTAACAGTCTTACAGAGAGGGGATCAGATGTTCATGTGCATCTTGGTGATGATGCCAACTATACAGTAGAGGGAGAGGGAACAATTATGTTCCATCTCAAGTCGGGAGGTTAATTGGTTGCCCATGATGTGCTTTACGTACTAGGTTTGAAGAAGACTTTGCTCTCAATCTCAGCTATGGATGACATGGGTTTTACCGTTACTTTTCAGATAGGGAAGTACTAATACGTCCATAGAAAGATAGCCCAGATAGCGCAATGGTCATTGGGGTTACAGAGGGAAGTTTGTACAGGTTGCAGGGCAAGCCTATTCGGGATTTGGTACATGACAATGAAAACCTATGTGAGTTGTGGCACAAGAGGTTGGGACACCTACACTACATGGMTTTGTTGATTTCGAGGGGGATTGTTACAGGTCTTCCAGAGTTCAGTATTGAGCACCAGGGAGTGTGCAGAGGGTGTGCACTTGGAAAAAATGTYAAGGTTGTTTTCCAAGTAGTGAGAGTAGGTCCAAGGTGATCTTGGATCTTATCCATTCATATGTGAGTAGGYCGATGTTAGTAGCATCATTATAGGGACCATCATACTATGTGACGTTTATTGATGATTTTTCCAGGAAAACCTACATCTTCTTTATGAAGACCAAGGATGAGGTCTTCAGTCGGTTTCAAGAGTTTAGAGATTAGGTAGAAAACTAGACGAGGAAGAAGATCAAGGTCTTGAAGTCGGATAATGGGGGTGAGTACACCTCCAATGACTTCAAGGATTTCTGCAAGGAAGCAGGGATCAAGAGGGAGATGATAGTCTCATACAACCCTCAACAAAATGGGGTTGCAAAGAGAAAGAATCGGTCCATCACCAGTTCTGCCATGGAAATGATACATGACTAGGAGTTGCATATGTTTCTTTGGGCAGAGGCGTGTAAAACGACGGTGTATGTGTGGAACATGAGTCCTCATAGGATATTGGGGGACAATATTCCAAAGGAGGATTTCTTAGGAGTGAAGCCAGAGATCTGTCATTTGAGGATCTTTGGTTGTCCATTATACTTCCATGTGCCTGTGGATTAGAGGATGAAGTTGGAGCCTTCAAGACATAAGGGTATATTTGTTGGGTATAGTGAGACCTCAAAGGATTACATGAACTTCATTCCAACATAGCAGAATAGAGTTGTGAGTAGAGATGTTAAGTTTGAGGAGAACTTGGCATCTAGGAGATATCAGGAATCAACAACAGTGACAGAGGACAAGGAGCAACAGGCTTCGAAGGATGAGCAACAATCAACAATTCAAAATTCAGGTGGGGAGGAAGATTTATCCCCTTCCAGTCCTGTCAGGAGACCCAGGTGGCTATTATAGACATTGAAAGACGTTGGTGAGGCTCCTAGGAGTGCAATCAGATAACGTAGGCCTCCGAAGAAGTTTCCAAACTATATGGTGCTTATGAGTAGCATCATTGATTTTAAGCCTCCTAGTTTTTAGGAAGCAACAAATCAGCAGGTATGGCGGGATGCCATGGTAGAGGAATACACCTCTATTACAAGGAATGATGTTTGGGACATAGTGTCGAGACTAGGGGGGAAGTCGGTAATGAGTTCCAGGTGGCTCTACAAGACCAAGCATGTTGTATATGGTAGCATCAAGAAGTTCAAGGCGAGGTTTGTGGCAAGAGGGTTCTCCCATAAAGAGGGAGTGGACTACAAGGATAATTTTTCTCCAGTCGCCAGGTATGCTTTTATATGGGCTGTTATTTCTATTGCTTTAATTATGAGGTGGAGGATACATCAGATGAATGTGAAAACAACCTTCCTCAATGGGATCATTGAGGAGGAAGTGTACATAGAGCAACCTCGTGGATTTGAGGTACATGGGAGAGAGTCTCATGTGTGTAGGCTTAAGAAAGCCTTGTGCGGACTCAAACAGGCACCCAGGGCATGGTATTCTAGGATTGATGGATACTTGTAGAGTATGGGCTTTACCAAGAGTGAGGCGGATCCTAACTTGTACTTCATACTTGTTGGGGTGGATACACTCATCTCGGTTATGTATGTAGATGATTTGTTTCTCACAGGTGCAGAGGAGCTTATTGCAGGGCGCAAAGCATATTTAGCTAGTGAGTTCGAGATGAAGGACATTGGCTTGATGCATTATTTATTGGGATTATAGGTATGGCAGGAATCGAGTGAGATATTCCTTGTTCAAGGGAAGTATGCAATAGATATCTTGAGGAGATTCAAGATGGAGGAATGTAGACCAATGGATACACCTATGGTTACCAATATGAAGAAGGTGGTGACTTTAGATTCAGAGTTGGTAAATCCCAGGATATACAAGTAGTTGATAGGGTCCTTGATGTATTTGGTTAACACCAGGACAAATATTTGTTTTGTTGTGATCACCTTGAGTTAGTTCATGGTGGAGCCAAGGCAGGTGCATTGGATCGCAGTGAAACATGTGCTCAGGTACTTGAGAGGTACAATGGAGTATGGATTGAGGTATCTTGGAGGATATGGAGTGGAGTTGCAGGGATATACAAATCCAGATTGGGCAGGGAGTGGAGTAGACAGAAAGAGCACCTTAGGGTGTTGCTTCAACTTGGGATCAACAATGATTACTTGGTTTAACAGGAAGTTGACTTCTATAGCACTCAGTTCAATAGAGGCAGAGTATATGGCAGTGAGTATGGCTAGTTGGGAAGCCAATTAGCTTCACAAGTTTCTTACAGTTTTATTTGATTAGGAGTTGAAGCCTACAATGAGATACTGTGATAATCAAAGTTGTATCAATCTCTCGAAGAATCTAGTATTCCATGATAGGTCAAAGGATATTGAGATCAAATTCCACTTCATTCAGGATAAGATCCAGAAGGGAGCAGTGAAGCTTCAATATATTTCCACAGATGAGCAGGGTGTAGATATTCTGACCAAACCCTTAGAGAAAGGGAAGTTTGTGTTATTCAAAGACAAGCTTGGAGTAGTGCAAAATACCTTCCTCACTAAGAAGGATTGTTGATGCATGGTAGCATCGAACATGTATTTCTGCACATGTCTATGTGTCTAGACGCGTGGAAACCATCCAAATCCTTCTATCCTTGAATTTACTTTAGTTAAAGGACTAATTAAAGTAATTTTCTTTTACTAATTAATTATTTGAATTAATCGAGTTATTTAAGGAAATGCTAAAAATTAGCATTTAATTTTAGTCATTGATCTCAAGTGAGGTGAGAAGTAATCTCAGTCGTCAATAACTTTGGAGATTAGGGTTAGATTATAACTCAAGAGTATAAAAGCAAGGCTAGGGTAAAGGAGAATACACTTGACAAAACTTATGTTGAGAGAGTCGACATAGAGAGGGTTGGATTATGAAGTACTGTGATTTAAGGAGATCTTGGATAGGTGGAGAAGGACTTCCATATAGAGATAAGGTCAAGGAGAAGTGAGAACAG
The DNA here is from genome assembly GCA_010110895.2 of Picea sitchensis. Lineage (NCBI taxonomy): Eukaryota > Viridiplantae > Streptophyta > Pinopsida > Pinales > Pinaceae > Picea > Picea sitchensis. The sequence goes on along the minus strand of SNQJ01S0009483.1, from coordinate 129,552 downwards.
TGGCAACCGCAAGTGGGTTTCAATAGAGCAAAACCACAGGAAAGGGGTGCGCTGTATGGAGCTTTACGTACAGTCTTTGTAGTCATGTATGAGGGTCACAACGGAGACAGTCGCATATACACGTGTGAGCTTAAGGGAAGGCACATATACCTTGAAAAGCGTGTAGATCTAGGCCATACAACATATCAGAGTTTGATAGGTTTGTCTGCAGTTGTATTTCTCTCAGGGGGCCATTATCCCTGTTACGAGATCCCTGATTTTACCATAATAAAATCATTCTCAACACTGGTTTTCCCTCCGGGGTTTTTCCAGGGTATCTACCCAAAAATATTGATGTTTATGTGTGCATGATTTGGTTTCCAATTTTTCTTTTGTTAGATTTGTTTGAGTTGAATATTCTAGCAGTGTATTTTTGTTTTGTGAGCTGCTAGTCTGATTTGCAGTAAGGAAATCACTAGATAAGAAGATACCTATGTGCCAGAGTAAGGGGTTTTCAACATGCCTCCTAAGAATGCCTATGAGGCTCGTTAATAGATATCCAAACAAAGGGGCCCACCTGAGAATGTCGATGAGGCTGGTTAGGGGGACATCCAAACTACCGACAACAAGGTGATGGGGACTCTCCATATGATGCCAATGGGGTTGGTTAGGAGGGAACCCAAAAAATGGAACCTTCCTACGACTGCCAATGGGGTTGGTCAGGAAGGAACCAAACAAAGGGAAGACACAAGCCCCTGACTAATAGTGCCTATGAGGATGATGAAAAGGGAAGAATGAGGACATCCCCATCTAAGAATGTTGATGGAGCTAGCTAGATGGGAGAAAAAAAATACCACCCCTCCTCATAATGTCAATGGGACTGGTGAGGAGGTGACTATGAGACAACCCCTCCTAAGAATTCTAATGGGGTTGGTTAGGAGAGGAGAAGGGAGGGTTCTTTCTAGAAAATGTCGATGGGGCTAGTCCATAATAGATCCATTGAAGACCACAATCCTCCTAACAATTTTGATGGGGATGACTAAGAGGGAAGAGAATGATGCCCCAGGATGAGGGACTCCATGGGATGCACAAAGCATGCCCTCATCTAGGAGCAAACATTCAATCGAGAGAAATACAACTCTTCGTGGGAGAAAATGGATCTCAGATGAAGTGTTGAATTTCAAAAAACCAAAAGTACCCTTTTGAAGAGCTCGACGAGATGATTCCAACAATGCAAAAAGTTTCTCAATCAAAGTCTATACGAGCTCGCAATAACAAAAAGAAAATTAGGCTTTTTCTAGTAAATGGGTTTCCCTCCAATTTTATAGTTCACTATCAGCGGTGGTGTAGACTGAACGTGGAGAGAAGAAGGAAGCCCTAAATCTTGTTGAACTAGTTGCTTGGGATCTGACTGATGAAAACTGGTGGTTCAAGTCTCAGGTTGGTGGTCTATCTATGCTTTGGTCTATCTATGCTCTTTAATGCCGTTGGATTATGTTTTGAGATCAAGGTTTTTTTTTTTACTATTTTGGAAACTTACTCAAATTTTGGGGGGCAACACACTTTTTGGGCCAGAAAGAACATTGGCCAACACAAAAAATGGCTTGTTAAGTGCATTGGCCAATGCACCAAACTGGAGGAAAAGAGCATTAGGAAATTTTGGCCTAATGGGACCAAAATTGATGGGTGGTCTCTAATCTAGTGGGGGATAAAGAGGCAACTCAAATGGTGAGTTTTTGGGATATAAATGCCTTGAAAAAAGGCGGTTTTGTGCAGGTATGGCATATTTCAAAGTGATATGGTGAGAATGAGACTTTAAGCATATCTGAGAACATGTGCAAGGAGATCCAATCGTGTGAATTGCACTAGCACAATATGGGTTGCTCAAGTACTTTGAAAATTTGTTATGGCAAAAAGGAGAAGGGATCTTGTCATGCATAGTGGGGTATTGAGACCCTGATGATGGAGAATTTATGATTTTTGGTCATCACCTAGGGATAAGCATGTAGGACATATACTTTCTCTCTGGGCTACCCCAATTGGGGATGGTATTAGATACTGCACCCATGTTGCCTCGGGGGAGGAAAGTAGAGGAGTTCCTAGATCTTCATTGTAGTCCTGACACTCCGATTCATGATTATGAAATATATGTAGGGGACGTAGAGAGATTAAAGACCCAAGTAGTGGCTACAATTGTGATTCGAATACTGGGGAGTCACTCTCTAGACAAGGTGACTGGAGGGAAGATGCTTGTGATTGAGAGGGTATTATAGGGTGCTCACTTTGGGTGGGCACAAATATTTTTTACGATGTTGAAGCACCAACTGAAAAGTATGTTGAAGATCATGAGGAGGGAACGGTGCCTTCGAGACAATATTGTGTACCTTCTTCTCTTAGTGCATTTTGACACTATGCCCACATGTGCACATCTGTGATGGGGGGCCTCAGGAGCCCCAGATGCATCGGTGGGTGAACTACTACGTAGAGGTTGGGGTGGTGCAGTGGGGAATGTGTTCCAGTATGAATTCTTTCATCGTTGGGAGCAACTCTCGATGGTGATTAAGGGGTATCCATACTCAAGGATGGATTACCAGGGGGGTCTTGAACTACCTTTGCTAGCAGGTCATGCATAGGGACCTGATGGTAATGCATAATGTGAATGTGTTTATTTCATCTTGTGAAATGTGTCAATATGTGATACTAATAACATACATGTGTGCAACTTGCAGATACAACACCGGTGAGGTCGATGAGACAGGCGAAAACCAGGGAGGCTAGTATAATGACCAATCCTAGACCATAGGGGACATGATAGGAGGATGATATGCATGCAGAGATGGAGGGAGGTTGGAAAGCCTATTGACCAGGGCATCTGAGCGCAAGTGGTATACTATGGATGGCCATTATATTGGTGCTTGTGTCAGAGTATGAGCGAAGTGGTGCTCCATCCTATGGAGGGTAGGACCTGTGGGACAGGTGGTGTGGGACCTCACATCAGGTGGCATGATTCCCTTGGCACTAATTGCACCATCCTATAGGGATGAGAATTAGGAGGGGATATATGACCCCTCCCCCCTATTTTTGTATTATGTAGCATGCAATGAACATGTCGGTTGTATAGTAGAGTAGTGGACTCATACTAATACAACCTATACTATTTTTGTTTTTTTGAATATATAATATGTTGATGGACCTATATATACATGCGTGTGACAATGAAATGCAAAATGTACAATGTATGGTCTATACTGATGTGCATGTATGATAGTGTAGAAATGAATGCAAATGGTTATCTTCTTATCGATGCATGTGCTAGATGCCAATCTAGGATGTTGTTTGCAATGTTGTCTACAAAACGATTGTGACTTCTAAGTACATGGTTGAATGTAATGGATTCAAATGATTGCACCAGGAGTCGAACACACAAGTATTTCCTAAACAAGCATGGGTGGTGCACACGATACACACCATTCAACTACATTACGAGAAGTTTGGAATCTAAAAAAAATATGAAGGTGACGAATGCGATGAGCAAGGGCATCAACTAACAAACATATCACTGCATCATATTCAACCTGATTATTGGTGGTAGGTCCAACGCAAACACCACTAGAATGATAGAGGGTAAGCATGGGGGTAAATGGAGCCCAATTTGCCGAGGCTAGATTCCGTGAAGAACGACTCGCACCATCAACATAACCAATGTAGTAGGAGGAAAAAGGGTCCATCTAAAAGGTGAAAAAAGATAATGGGTGAGATGCAACCAAAACATCAAATATAAACATTATACAAAGAAAACCTGGAATGAGGTGCTCACAAGGGGTTATGAGGTACATCCCCAAATAAAATAATCAGGTGAGATTCTGATTTCTAGGGATCAACACCATGGGAGATGTACGAGGTATGGGTATTGGGTGGGGATATCTCGTGATGAGATTGTGGATCTTCAATCATCGAAGTGGCGGTCTCTGCACGCACAAACTCCAACTGGCGGAGAATCTCGATATTGAGGAAGACGGGGACAATGGCGGGAATAATGACCATAATTGTCACATAACACACAAGGTTGTTTTGCATGTAAAGTATTTATTCGTTTGGTGACTGGTTCAAGAAGTTGGATTTACACTACTGGAGTGGAAGAGGGAACATCTAGATCATCAGATTTATAGAGCTCTTTCAATTTTAGAAGTTGAGGGCAATGAAAGGTAGGATGAGCTAGCAACTCACACAATGCATAAGGAGGAATAGGTCTCTTTGCAGTAGTTTGTGTGCTTGTGGTGGGGTGAGGGGGGTTTTGGGTAGCTTTTCCCTTGGTCTTTCTCCTAGTTCAAGCCTTCTTGGTTTTGGGTTAGGGTTGGGGAGGGGCATGCGGTGGTTGTGATGGGACCTGGGAAGACTCGAGTGAAATCTTAGGGGGGAGAGTGGGAGGCACAGAGGGTGCAAACAGATGTGGAATACTAGTATGAATAGGAATAGCTTGCATGGGGGTCAAAGATAAATAAGGTCGCGACTATGAATAAGGAAGAGGGGTAGGAGGTGGATCCAAATACCATGACAGAATCTTGAGGGCAAGGTTAGGCAGACTGAGGGTAGCCATGATTGGGGTAGTGACGATCCCAAGATGAGGGAACAAGAAGGGTACCTGATTGAAGGGATAGTGCAGATGTGGCTATGACATACTTGGTCGAGGCATAGAGGATGCAGGTGTGGAAGGTCCAGTAGAGGGTTGTGGGTTTGAGCTCGCTGATCCATGGATAGATGTCACCATGCAAACATGAGAGGAACTGGGCGTAGTGACTGCTAGAGGTGGTCCGCAGTATGCACCCAACAAGATAGAGTCTTTATAGACTCCAGGGACAATATCATTAGTGGGGGTTATATTTTGGTCCCCAACTAAGAAAGAAACTACATTGTTAGGATGAATCTGGGCTTGGGGGTCATGGTAAGTCAGTTGATTGATGGTGACTAGTTTTCTATTATGGTGGATAATCATCTTACGAAAAAATGATGAGGCCATGACCTTCATGGCATACATGAAGCTATGTCCTAAGAAGAGGTTGTAATACAAAGGTGTGTCTATAACCTCAACATCGACATGGACTTTCCCCCCTGGCTTTATGGGATAGTTATGGTAAAGGCCCCGAGGTTGGGAAGGTTGACCATCATACACTTGGAGGGAGATCATAGATGAGACAAGGGTAGGGGATCCGATCTGTTGCCAAACTTGAGAAGACATGACACATGTGGATGCACCTTCATCAACAATACAATGGTGGATGTTGTACTTGTTGATGATCACTGGGATCTAGAAAGCAATAGAAGAGGAAAAGTTAAAAGGCTCAACTTGATCACTATTGAAGGTGATAATGCAATCATCTGAAGGTTCAACAACTCCTAAGGGATCAAGCAAAGCCTTCTTTTGTGGGCACATCTGAAGGACCTCAAGGGTTGGCATGACAACTAGGACCATGGTGAAGTCATTGACAATGTTGTAATGTTGGGATGCCTTCCCATGAAGGTGAACAACATTCCTTCGAAGCAGAACCTTGGGGACCTATTGATGTGAGGAATAGAAATTCCTCACTCAATAATTTTTTAATCTCACTAGGCTAAGGTGAGATAAGTGGGAATGTTACCCTGGGTTTATAGCCTAGGAAAAAATATCAATCAACTCTCAAGAAATATGTTATTGGATGTGACGATATTATCAAGTTGTGTGTTACTGCTAAAAAAAATGTAAAATGCTTTATATAAATGATTACAGAATAAAAAATAATGAAATAAAGAATAAATACAATCTGAAAATCAGAAATACACAAGTCTCAATTGAGAAAAACCTTATTTTTATTAATAATAGTTTTTTTGAGTTACAACCAGAATGCCTCTTTTCAAGCCCCTACGAGGGTGAGGACCAAGATCAAACTTATAAGTCTAAGATGGAATTTAACATCATACAAAGACAACTAGTGTTTGAAAGAAAATGACCAAGACTGAATACATTGGATCAACCAAGTCACACGCCCATCAAGTCTTGACTTTGCAAAATAATCTTAATCAAAACTAAAAATCAATTTAGAAATTCTAATAAAACTACACAGACTTCCAAGAGAAATAAACGACCTTTTGAAGCATGTCAAATATCAATGCTTCATAGTCCTTTCTTCTTTGACACCTTTAGAAAGATCCCGCTGTCAACAAGATCATTTATCCCTTCAAGGAACTAAGAAAATGAAAAGATGAAATTCAAAAATCTCAATATGAAACAAGAGCAAACCTTATCATAAATTCCCCATGTCTTCTTTGTCCTTCTATCCTTCCATTCATTCTCTTAAATGTAGTTCCTCAAGTAGTTGAACTACTTTTAGTCACTGAAGTTAAATAACTTTAGTTAATAAATAAGACAAATAACTTTATGATAAGGATAATTAATAAATAAAATAATAACTAAATAGGTGGGGTCCCCCTCAATTATGCATCTCTTTATTTCAAAAATCAATAATAGTTTTTCCTTGTCACTCCATAATATGATCATTAAATAAAAATCAACATCATAGAACATACCATAAATATGCATTAAAAAATACCAGGGGATAAAACACTTGTATCTCCCATAAATAAAACATGATATTTTGAAGTTTCAAAAATAAATATCATGGTTTTGCCATATGTCCAAATAGTGTCATAGTCAAATATCATAATAAACACAATCAAAATAGCCTAGGGAATTTCTTGCTGAAAAATTCTTCTCTTTCCCTAATGAAGTCCTCATACCGAGACTTATTTTCTTCCAACTAGGCTACCTCTGGTTGCCCATCCTCTAAACTTTTCTTCCCACTGCTTGTTGATTTTATCTTTGAATGAGCAAAGAAAGAGGATTTGGCCATGTTGGTAGAAGTAATAGGTTGCTTTCCTTTGTCAATTTGAGAGCCATGTGGCATAGTTATGTGATCTTTTGGAGGAGGAAGAGGAGGCATAGACTCATGCGTAACATTTGTGTGAATTGACAATACTAGGTGAATTGGAGGCAAGGCAAAAGATGCATTAGAAACAATTGTATGAAACGGTGGATGAGGGGGATCAATAGGCCATTGATTAGCATTAGAAGAAGGATTATCAAGTAAATTACCCCATCCATTAATATGAGGTTGCACAGGTGATTCATAAACATTAGTGATACTAGGGTGAGGATGCAAGATAACATTAGGGGGAGGTTGGGGTTGTGGCAAGGCATGTTGACCACCAAGGTTCAAATGACTAGTTTGGATCAACTACTGGAACTCATCAGAATCAACATCAAAGTGAATAAAGAACCTTATTTTTTTATGTCTCCTAGGCTGCCAAAAGGTGTGAGGTCCTCAACCTCTTCTTCCTCTATTTCCTCCTCTGCTGCTACCTCTGTTGAATAAGCTTATCTATATCATGATAGTCCAATCAGTACAAGTATAAAATACAGTAAGATAAAACATCTAATGCAATTTTTCATCATGATTAGATTGGCTCTGAAATAACACAACCATGCAACACACACGAGAAGTGAAAGGAATAATGAAACAAGAACAAAAATACACCATCCACCAACATCACCCAAATCTCCAATCCATACATACTTATTATCATTTCCATACAGAAAACCTTCTAAATTTAATTCCAAAATATGTCTACAAGTGTTCATCATCATACCAATCATCCAAAATAATTCCCAAACCCTTTCATATCTTTTAACTCTGTTCTTTTATCACGATGATCACATCATACTGTATCTTTTCTTATGCATTTTATTTAATTATATAGGCGGGATTGAAATGGAAGCAACAATTTAATGAAAAGGATTTTGGGAAATGACTTATGTAAAGTGAAAATGATGAGAGAAATTGGATCTATATAATTAACATATGACTTCCTTTAATGAACTTCACAATGTCATCAACCAAAATGGTCTTTACTATCCCTATCTCAGCCAAATAAAAAACCAACCATTCTAGAAATACTTCCAAGCCATTCACATCATCCATACAGGCTGTAACAAAATCCTGCCTTTGAAAATGTTGGTCATACATCTTAAATTATGTCATTTTTGGTGCATATATTTCATCTTAACTATATAGAGAGGGAAAAATGAAAACCCAGATTAAAATGAACATGACTTGAGAGAATAACTTATGTAAAATGCAATTGATGAAGGGGTAATGGGTTTATGTAATAATACTCATATCTTTGATCATTTCTTTCATCAAAATGTGAATTTTCATAAGCAAACTTATAGCACCAAGCCATATACATGCTCATCCCAATTAATAAGTTATGAATCCCAATGCCCTTAATATAACCATAGCATTTACTTTATACCACAATATAGAATGTCGAAAACAATCACAATTGTCAAGGAAAAATATCATAATATGCACATATGAAACTTGGTCATATCTCTTCTAAACCCGAAATAATATATCGACCAAAAACTCAAACATGTCGAGGAAAGATATGGAGGAAAACAACAACTTGACTGGCAATGAAATCATGTATTGAAATTGAAAAATATCTAGGTTTAAATCTTGTAATTTATCATCCATAGAGCTAGATTTTGTAAATAAAATTTTAATATGTGATCTCATACTCATAATCCAAAGAAAAATAAAATCCAATGATGAATTTTCTTGGAATTCAAATTCCAACAATTCACATCCAAAGAATATTTGCAAGTATGAGCCACATAGTTATGGTAATCCCAATAAAAGACTGCAGTTGACAACCCAGGTTTCGAACTTGGAAACTTATTACCATATTAGGGTTCCAAACCGATCACCTCTCTTTAAAATTTAAGTCTAGGGGCGAGGGCGAACATTGAAGAGTTGATTGTATACAAAGTTTATAAACCCAAATCGATCACTAACTCCAAGCCTCAAAACAACCACAACCGTTGTAAAAAACATGACTTTTTATATCAGAACAAAATTCTGGGTGGAACCCAATAATATATAAGTAACTTATAGTGAGTGGGTTTGATTCTGTACTTAACCTTTTTATAGGAAAAGAGAAACCATTATGCAAACCCAAAAATAGAAACTATGGACACTTCTAGTTGCAGATATGCCATTTGGGTCTGACCCATATGGAATATATGACTGCCTTTTATAGCAAGACTCGAACATGAATCAAACAACACCAAAATTCTATAATTGTATAAAGAAATGGGTAGTTCTCAAAATGATCAAAGAATTAAACATATAAAGAGAGTTCAAGTTCGAGTCTTAATCGTGTGCAAACAGGGGCTGTCAAAAATCTCTTCTTTTCATTATAAAATGACATGGAAAGTGAAAGTATGGGGGAAGCAAACAAAAATGTTACCAATCTTCTGTAAGGAAATATTTTTCTCATTTTCTCTTTCAAGAAATGATAGAGAAGGGAAAGATAAGACATTCATGCACACAATAATGTCAAACATAACCAAACATAACCATTCATAAAGACAAATTTAGTGTAGAAGATGTAAAACTAACTGTGAGCTCATACCTTGCGCAATGATTTTTTTAACCCAGTGTGAGAGTTGAGTCAGTTATGGAAACCACTAGAAGAAAAAATCTTAGCCAACGACACTTAGAGCTTTTTTCTCTTTAACCAATAGAGCAAATGACCCAAAACCAAGGCGAAATGAGAGTGATAGTGTGTGGGACTGTTGAGTAAATGTCCATGTCCTAGCGCCTTCAATGCATTGACAACTCTATCATGTCGTCGGTCGATTAAACTAACTCATTGCATGCCATGTCAACAAAACATAACCCCCACACTACATAAGATTTCTATTGTGTCACATCAAATTACCATCAAGTATGTTGCCTTCAAACTTTGAAAATGGCAATAATCATATCGTATATATCACATGCATGATGTATCAGCCAAGGTAACTCTATATAATATGCATAATAATCACTGTCTGTCAACAATGATTCATGAGTTGTAACCAAAATATTGAGATTGAATACCATACTTTAATAGCAATGAATATTGTTATCACACAGATTGTAGCTTGGGAAAAGCCCAACCCAAACCACAAAGGTATGACAACTATGGGAGTATTTACCCACTGTCACCTTATATAAACACTCCCCTCACTTTAATGATGATAAAATCACCACAAGGGGGGAATCACGGGTGACCTTAGGGGGATTGAGATGGAAAACGAAAGGATATGAAGGAAGCCCCTATAGGTCAAGGTAAAATATGGTAAGGAGGCCTGAGAAAGAGTCTCATGAGGAGGTAATTGGTTGCCAAAGATAATGTACCTGCAAAACAATGTCAAACCTGCTCGGAACAAGACAATAGATGATAATAGAAGCCTCAAATCAATGGGGATGCAACAAGTAATCTTGATGTCCCAAATTGTAGCAGTATGGAAATATATATATCAACAACGAATGATACCTAAAGCTGCAAATTTAACCATCAAAATCTAGTACAAGATATTGGAAACAAAGCTAGCAATAAGTAGATGAATTTCCAATGATTAAAGCAAGACTTTGATAGCAATTAGAGGGCTGTTATGTAGTGTTATAAACAAGTTTTGTAACAGCCTTATGGCCGTAGCAAACAATTGCTACATCATAAAATTCTAGCCACTAAAATCAACAAACAATCCACCCAAAAGGTAGCTAATAACTAGTAGATTAATTATGGTAGTTTGCAAGTCACTTTTAGCAATAGAATAATGAGTAAAGAGCGAAAATAAGATGATTTTGCCGCAACCCTATTGGCTGTAGCATTAAATTTATAACAACAATGAGATTACTTGGCCATTCAATATGCCTCTAGGGCACAAGCAAGCTTATAACATGTAGAATTAAATCCAACTTTAACAATTGCAATACCTCAAGAAATCACGCATACCAATGCATGAATATTCAATCTCCAATGCAAGTAGATTAGTGCCTTATCTATTAGGTTATGGAGTCTCTGGTATATGAGCTAGGGTTTTTTACTTCTCTAGGGGTGTAATCCATTTTACTCCCTAGAGCAAACAATCCTTAGTAAGGTAAATCTACAAGGGTGTAAGCCATTTTACTCCTTGTAGCAACCTTTGCAAAGTAGCTTTTTCAATGACAACAAGATAGATCTTGATGGAGGGTGTATGCCCTTATACTCCTCCAAGGGTTTAGAAAAATTAACCTTAAAACCAAGAAGAAACAACACAATTGTATAAATTTCTTACCTAGTTCAAGAGATATCATGAAAAACCATTCTTTATCAAGAATATTCCACCACATTACCAAGAAACAAGCATCTAAGAGATAACGCCTAGCCTTTTCCTCTAATAGACAAGTAAAAGCATCCACAATACACCAAGAGAGAGATAAAGCGAATTTCCCAAGTAGGGCAAACATTTCAGCGAAGAGAGTATGTAGTTCTCAAAACCATGATGATAAACTGAGAGTGGAATGAGCTTTATTTATATGAGGTCATCCTACCATAATTTGTCCACTTTTACAAAAGTCAATATCAAATTAGAGAGGATTACAAAATTAAATAGAATAATCCCTTCAAAGGGTGATGTCATGCCCTAAAGGGTGACGCTAGGCCTCAAAGGTGAGACGTTGAGCCTCTAGGTACAAATCGTTAGGCCTCGAAAGGCCAAGTGTCACCTCATCGTGTCTTAGGATGACAAGCAATGCATCTCTCTCCATCAAATCACATCACATCACCATCAAACCCCATCAAAAGGTGACATCAAGGGCTAGGATATGACATCCTAGGCCTGCCAAGGCCAACGTTTAGGTGCAAGGGATTCTAATGTGACCCTCTCATACTATCCAAGTGCCTCTAGAGGCAACGTTCATCTTCACAAGTGTTCAATTAGAGGGGGGAAATCATCCAACCTGTGGGATTCAAGCCCTCATGAAGGTCTAAGTGACCTTGTGCCTCCATGGAAAATCTTTCACCTAGCAAGGTCCTACAAAGACAAACAAGTAGGGCCTCCAAGGGTCCTCAAGTCACATGTATCATGCCAAGTAAGCCACATTTAATTAAAGAACAACCCAAACATGTGCACAAAAACCCCCCTTTTCAAAATAAACAAATGCTCAAAGACCTTATACAACTTCCCAATTTAAGTATGGGAAGGTTGTCATGGTAACCAATTGGGTAGATCATTCAACAAGTCAAGGAGTTTTTCCCAAGAGGACCCTCTCTAAGTCATGTAAACGAGTATGAGGTGGATGGGGGAAAGACTTTTGGGCATGGGGTTTCTTGACATACAAGGGCTTGTATTGTCTCATTTATGGGTGCGTTTGTAGAGGGTGTGTTGCATTCTCGTTTGAAATGCAACCTTTTTGAAAGCCCTTTATTTTCCATTAATTGATTATGGTCCGAACATTGAGTAATATATGCAAGGAAAAGTAAAGAGTATCACAATGCCACTTGAAGCTAGGAATACATTGAGTTCCATGTGCAAGGAAAGTAAAAGACACCGCAAATGCATTCCCTCAACAAGCGAGACATTTATTAGTTATATGTTTTATTTTACAGGTCCTTGAATTTTGTGGAGAAGCATTTCATTTCTCTGAGGACCCCAGGAAAAGCATCCAGAGGATACTATTTGGATTTTATCTTTTTCCAGCTACAAGCCTTTGGGCCTTTAGCCCCTTCTTCCCATGAAATGAGGTATAAGCCCTTCTTGGGTCAATATGCACGAAGACCGAAAATATGAGGAAACAAAAGGGAAGAAGTGTGGAAAGTGATAAGTATGTGCGAGAATGGTACGGTGACCCTTTAAGGAGACCTCCTAGTAGCAACCCTTTTCCGAGGGTGACCCACTTACTAGGACAACATGTCAACCACCAAGGTGAATTGAGGCAAAATGAACAATTTCCATCAAAATTGATAAAGGACCCTTTGAAACATGTTTAAATGCTTCAATTATTAAAATGACACTTACCACGAGACTGGACTTGTTACCTCATGAAGCAAGACCTATTGTCCTCTGTGGGCCAAGCCCATGTGGTGGACGTGGTTGTTGCCATCAACGGTGACATGTGGTAGAATGAGGGGTTCTGACTCTTCATCTAGCTCTCAAAACTCCATGTCTACAACCTACGAGCCTCGAGACATCATCTCCTTAGCTACCCCTAGAAATGGGGGGTAACAAATATCACTTCACATGGATGTCATTTCAATATGATGCCTCAATTTATAAACCAAAATTTTCAAAACTTGATTTAATGCACCATGCTCTTGTATCAAGTTATATGTTTATTAATCCACGTTTTAATCCTCAATTCATAACTCCTGTTTTCACAAATTATAATGCAATGCCCAAGTTAATAAAAATTTATATTAATACATGTATCTCTAATATGTTTTTCTATTGACATACATTTGTTTAATTTTTACATGGAACTCAACGACACATTTGTATTCTTTGATCATACACCTTTTTTTTAATTTTGAAGAATAACTTTGTATGTGATTTGGACAGGTATGAAGCTTCTAGAAAAGACCATCCAAACTGCTTAATGAAATGACATTCTTCCATCTTTCTATTGTAAGGGAATCATCAAGCATCATAAAACAAACCTTGAACCATTCAAAATAATATAATGAGTGATGTATCATTTTGAACACATTTTTATGTTCTGGAAAAGCTTGAACAACCAACACTTTTGCATTTTCTCCTTGGGGACCCAACCTATTAGCTATATAGTAAATATAATCATAGGCTTCACAACACTTTGCGAGCTTTAAATATAGGTGATGATTTTTTAAGTCAACATCTGGCGACTCCACAAAGAAGTATGCTTATAGTAGGCTTAGAACTCAAAATTTTCTGGTTATTGTTTTTGAAGCTGGAAATCAAGTTTTCTAATGTCTTCTTTCTCTCAAAAGGTTTTGTAAAAAAATTATGATATACTCTTGCAATGATTCACTCATGGAGGGAAGCATGGAAAATGGGAAGAGGGAAACGATTGAAATTTATCAAGTTCAAACAAGACATCTATAGGTACAACAAAAACTACATAAGTAGTGTTGCAGACCGAAAGCCATTCATAAAACTTTGTTGTTGTTTTATAACAGATTAATGAATTTTTTTGCAAAAAAACAATCAAACCAACAACTTCAATTGATTCAATTTAACTCAAAACAAAAATCAAAACAGGGAAAAATAAAATAGAATTTTAATCTAAAAGATAAATAAAAGCAACAAAACTATACAAGCAAAAAAATAAAAATCTTTATACAAGAAACACTGAAGATAGTAAAAATCAGTCAGGTTCAACATAATGTTTCAAATGTGAACCATTAGTCATATAAGATAAAATTCGCCCATCCATGTCTTTCAACAAATAAGAATTATTACCAATAACAAAGGCGATTATATAAGGACCCAACCAAAGCTTATGAAATTTGGAATGCTTATCTATGCGTGCATGAGAAGAATCCCAAAGTAACACTTTTCCATTAGCTTCAAAATTAGTTGATTTGGCTTTCTTGTCAAAACATTTTTTAACACATTGATTTATCTTCTCTAGATTTTCAAGAGCATAACTCCTTTGTTCCTCAAGAGCCAACAAGGCATTTATCCTTCGAAGGATATTTGTAGAGTTTACTCTTCAGCTTGAAATGCTAATCTAAGGGAGGTTAACTCAAGTTCCATAGGTATAGTAGCTTCTTGGCCATATAACAATTGAAAATGGGTATGGCCAGTACTAGTTTTGGTGGTTGTTCGATATGCCCACAGTGCATAGGTGAGTAATGTGTGCAACTTGCGAAGTTTCTCATTTATAATTTTCTTAATAATCTTAATCAGATTTTTATTTATGGACTCAACTTGCCCATTTCCTTGTGGATAGTAAGTATATGAAGTAAAATGATTCACCCCAAATTTGTTTAGAAATAGGCAAATTTCTTAGAAATAAAAGATGGTCCATTATCATAAATGATTTCTATCGGAAGACCAAAATGATAAAATGTATTAGATTCCAAGAATATGATTACCTGTTCATCTTGTGCATTCTTGAGTGGGACAACTTAAGTCCACTTAGTGAAGTAATCTATTGTTGTTAGGGTAAAAATATGTCCAACAAAGGATGGAGGATTAATAGAACCGATGAAATCTTATCCCCCTTTTGAAAAAAGAAAATCTGAGAGAACCGGTTGTAAAGGCATGGTAGCTAACTTTTCTTTGTCTACAAACCTTTGACATTCATTACAAGGTCACGTAAATTTGTAAGATTCTTTGAAGATTAAAGGCTAGTAATAACCAATTCTAAAAAAATTGAACGCAATGGCTTTTGCAACAAAATGACCACCAATATGAATGCCCGAATTTGTTGATCCATGAATTTGCTTCAACTTTTTTGGTTGTTGTATTGTCTAGACAACATAATAGCAATCCATCAACAATTCTGTGGAAAAGGAAAGTGCCCAAAATTATATATTTAGAGGCTTCAAGACGAA
>SNQJ01S0009483.1:91481-114119 GCA_010110895.2 Picea sitchensis | reverse complement strand
ATGACATCCTAGGCCTGCCAAGGCCAACGTTTAGGTGCAAGGGATTCTAATGTGACCCTCTCATACTATCCAAGTGCCTCTAGAGGCAACGTTCATCTTCACAAGTGTTCAATTAGAGGGGGGAAATCATCCAACCTGTGGGATTCAAGCCCTCATGAAGGTCTAAGTGACCTTGTGCCTCCATGGAAAATCTTTCACCTAGCAAGGTCCTACAAAGACAAACAAGTAGGGCCTCCAAGGGTCCTCAAGTCACATGTATCATGCCAAGTAAGCCACATTTAATTAAAGAACAACCCAAACATGTGCACAAAAACCCCCCTTTTCAAAATAAACAAATGCTCAAAGACCTTATACAACTTCCCAATTTAAGTATGGGAAGGTTGTCATGGTAACCAATTGGGTAGATCATTCAACAAGTCAAGGAGTTTTTCCCAAGAGGACCCTCTCTAAGTCATGTAAACGAGTATGAGGTGGATGGGGGAAAGACTTTTGGGCATGGGGTTTCTTGACATACAAGGGCTTGTATTGTCTCATTTATGGGTGCGTTTGTAGAGGGTGTGTTGCATTCTCGTTTGAAATGCAACCTTTTTGAAAGCCCTTTATTTTCCATTAATTGATTATGGTCCGAACATTGAGTAATATATGCAAGGAAAAGTAAAGAGTATCACAATGCCACTTGAAGCTAGGAATACATTGAGTTCCATGTGCAAGGAAAGTAAAAGACACCGCAAATGCATTCCCTCAACAAGCGAGACATTTATTAGTTATATGTTTTATTTTACAGGTCCTTGAATTTTGTGGAGAAGCATTTCATTTCTCTGAGGACCCCAGGAAAAGCATCCAGAGGATACTATTTGGATTTTATCTTTTTCCAGCTACAAGCCTTTGGGCCTTTAGCCCCTTCTTCCCATGAAATGAGGTATAAGCCCTTCTTGGGTCAATATGCACGAAGACCGAAAATATGAGGAAACAAAAGGGAAGAAGTGTGGAAAGTGATAAGTATGTGCGAGAATGGTACGGTGACCCTTTAAGGAGACCTCCTAGTAGCAACCCTTTTCCGAGGGTGACCCACTTACTAGGACAACATGTCAACCACCAAGGTGAATTGAGGCAAAATGAACAATTTCCATCAAAATTGATAAAGGACCCTTTGAAACATGTTTAAATGCTTCAATTATTAAAATGACACTTACCACGAGACTGGACTTGTTACCTCATGAAGCAAGACCTATTGTCCTCTGTGGGCCAAGCCCATGTGGTGGACGTGGTTGTTGCCATCAACGGTGACATGTGGTAGAATGAGGGGTTCTGACTCTTCATCTAGCTCTCAAAACTCCATGTCTACAACCTACGAGCCTCGAGACATCATCTCCTTAGCTACCCCTAGAAATGGGGGGTAACAAATATCACTTCACATGGATGTCATTTCAATATGATGCCTCAATTTATAAACCAAAATTTTCAAAACTTGATTTAATGCACCATGCTCTTGTATCAAGTTATATGTTTATTAATCCACGTTTTAATCCTCAATTCATAACTCCTGTTTTCACAAATTATAATGCAATGCCCAAGTTAATAAAAATTTATATTAATACATGTATCTCTAATATGTTTTTCTATTGACATACATTTGTTTAATTTTTACATGGAACTCAACGACACATTTGTATTCTTTGATCATACACCTTTTTTTTAATTTTGAAGAATAACTTTGTATGTGATTTGGACAGGTATGAAGCTTCTAGAAAAGACCATCCAAACTGCTTAATGAAATGACATTCTTCCATCTTTCTATTGTAAGGGAATCATCAAGCATCATAAAACAAACCTTGAACCATTCAAAATAATATAATGAGTGATGTATCATTTTGAACACATTTTTATGTTCTGGAAAAGCTTGAACAACCAACACTTTTGCATTTTCTCCTTGGGGACCCAACCTATTAGCTATATAGTAAATATAATCATAGGCTTCACAACACTTTGCGAGCTTTAAATATAGGTGATGATTTTTTAAGTCAACATCTGGCGACTCCACAAAGAAGTATGCTTATAGTAGGCTTAGAACTCAAAATTTTCTGGTTATTGTTTTTGAAGCTGGAAATCAAGTTTTCTAATGTCTTCTTTCTCTCAAAAGGTTTTGTAAAAAAATTATGATATACTCTTGCAATGATTCACTCATGGAGGGAAGCATGGAAAATGGGAAGAGGGAAACGATTGAAATTTATCAAGTTCAAACAAGACATCTATAGGTACAACAAAAACTACATAAGTAGTGTTGCAGACCGAAAGCCATTCATAAAACTTTGTTGTTGTTTTATAACAGATTAATGAATTTTTTTGCAAAAAAACAATCAAACCAACAACTTCAATTGATTCAATTTAACTCAAAACAAAAATCAAAACAGGGAAAAATAAAATAGAATTTTAATCTAAAAGATAAATAAAAGCAACAAAACTATACAAGCAAAAAAATAAAAATCTTTATACAAGAAACACTGAAGATAGTAAAAATCAGTCAGGTTCAACATAATGTTTCAAATGTGAACCATTAGTCATATAAGATAAAATTCGCCCATCCATGTCTTTCAACAAATAAGAATTATTACCAATAACAAAGGCGATTATATAAGGACCCAACCAAAGCTTATGAAATTTGGAATGCTTATCTATGCGTGCATGAGAAGAATCCCAAAGTAACACTTTTCCATTAGCTTCAAAATTAGTTGATTTGGCTTTCTTGTCAAAACATTTTTTAACACATTGATTTATCTTCTCTAGATTTTCAAGAGCATAACTCCTTTGTTCCTCAAGAGCCAACAAGGCATTTATCCTTCGAAGGATATTTGTAGAGTTTACTCTTCAGCTTGAAATGCTAATCTAAGGGAGGTTAACTCAAGTTCCATAGGTATAGTAGCTTCTTGGCCATATAACAATTGAAAATGGGTATGGCCAGTACTAGTTTTGGTGGTTGTTCGATATGCCCACAGTGCATAGGTGAGTAATGTGTGCAACTTGCGAAGTTTCTCATTTATAATTTTCTTAATAATCTTAATCAGATTTTTATTTATGGACTCAACTTGCCCATTTCCTTGTGGATAGTAAGTATATGAAGTAAAATGATTCACCCCAAATTTGTTTAGAAATAGGCAAATTTCTTAGAAATAAAAGATGGTCCATTATCATAAATGATTTCTATCGGAAGACCAAAATGATAAAATGTATTAGATTCCAAGAATATGATTACCTGTTCATCTTGTGCATTCTTGAGTGGGACAACTTAAGTCCACTTAGTGAAGTAATCTATTGTTGTTAGGGTAAAAATATGTCCAACAAAGGATGGAGGATTAATAGAACCGATGAAATCTTATCCCCCTTTTGAAAAAAGAAAATCTGAGAGAACCGGTTGTAAAGGCATGGTAGCTAACTTTTCTTTGTCTACAAACCTTTGACATTCATTACAAGGTCACGTAAATTTGTAAGATTCTTTGAAGATTAAAGGCTAGTAATAACCAATTCTAAAAAAATTGAACGCAATGGCTTTTGCAACAAAATGACCACCAATATGAATGCCCGAATTTGTTGATCCATGAATTTGCTTCAACTTTTTTGGTTGTTGTATTGTCTAGACAACATAATAGCAATCCATCAACAATTCTGTGGAAAAGGAAAGTGCCCAAAATTATATATTTAGAGGCTTCAAGACGAACCCTCATGCATTGATGATTTTCAAGATTATTAGGACATTTTTGAAGTACAAATAATAAATGATGTCCTTGTAGAAAGGATGTTCTGCTAAATCAAGATTTCCATGTTCAACAAGAAAAAGTGTAGACAAAGTATCTTCATTGTTCGACAACCGCGAGGTATTCTTGAAGGGCGAACACCTTACATTAACCACCACATAGCAGTCAAAGATCAACACACCCGATGTTTTCCATTAATTACAGGCCCCTACGGGGAAACATCCTGACCGATAGCAGAGCCATGGAGCCGTTTAATGTCTGAAAGAAAGATTACGGAGAGATTTTTACAAGAGAGTTTCTCACAATCGTCATTCGATCAAATGACCCTCAATACTCTTTAAATGAGATCATGGACCAATCAGGTCATTAAATACGGATCAATGGTAGTTAAGATGGAGGAGAGTATGAAACGTCGGACCACTCTATGTGAGACATATCATGACCATTGTATTTCGTAACTACAAATGCATGCTAATGCATACTAAAAAAAACAAACTTTACCTAGCGACATATTAAGACCAAGAGTAGATCTTAACTAACTCCCTAAATTGTCTAAATATCTAACATCCCCCTCAAGAACAACTTGGGATGGGATTGAAGTATTTACAATAATGAAAGAATAGGAGAAGGAAGGAGACATTAGAGCCTATCCCCACTTAATGATAGCTTCTTGAACTCCTAACATGGGTCAGTTTGAAACTTCGCTTCTATGAGAGACTTTGTGAAAATGTAACTTGATCTTCTGTAGGAAAAGAGCACTTAATGCTTGATCATGAATAAGGCTTCGATGGGAGTGCATGTGTAGCCTCGATGTGTTTATTTTCTTGCGATGTTGAAGCTGGAGTCTTTGGCAGAAGCATTGGCACTTTAGTTGTCACACAAAGGTCTAGTTGGATCTTTGGTCTTTGGAGATCAAACTGCAGAAGGATCTGTGAAGCCACGGGCTTCGACTTACACATTACATTTTCGGTACTCGCCTGAAGAAAGTGCAATAGCACTATTTGTTTCTTACAAGCCATTAGTGAGGTCACGAACAAAATTTGAAAACATAACCCACAGTAGACTTATTATCATCTGGGTCACCAACCCAATCTGAATGAGTGAAACCAACCAATGAGGGAGTCCCCCCTGAACTGTAGTGTATCCTGAACTAAATTGTACCCCATACATGTTGAAGTATCCTTTTAGTTTCTTCCAATGGATTTCATGGGGTGTTTGCATATATTGGAGCAACAAGGACCAACAACAAAGCGGAAAGGTCGGGCGGGTATGAGTCAGGTATAAGGGCTACCAAACTGGCCCGGCTGATCTGGGGGTGGCATCAACTTGAGGAGAACTACAAGTGGCTGAAATCTTGACTCCAGATTGGAGGGAGAAGGGGATGGTTTACAATGTTCCATGTGAGAGCGGCAGAAGAAGGTCACAAGCATACTTAGTGGGAAAGAAAATTCCCTTCATTGGTTACCCAAACTTGGATGCCAAAGGAATAGTGCAAAAAGCCTAAGTCTGTCATTTCAAATTTCTTCTTAAGAATTTGGTTTTCACATGGTTTAAGAGATTTTGAGTCACTACCAGTGGATAAGGTCATCAACATAAGGACAAGGATGATAGGATGGCCCTACTTTCTTGGGTATAGACATTAGAATCGAATGGCATCTAGAATCCGATTAGCGATAAAGCTGTCATTTTGGCATATAAGCTCGGGAGCTTTGCCGGGACCATAAGAGATTTCTTAGAGGCGACAAACAAGACTAGAGTCATTATGGACATAACAAGGGGAGGATTGTTCCATGTAGATTTCTTCTTTCAAATCGCCATGCTGAAGAAATGATTGCCCATCCATTTGATGGCCCTCCCATTTATTTGAGGCAGCGAGGGCAAGAACAAAGCGGATGGAATTCATTTTAGCTCTGAGGGCAAAGGTTTCATTATAGTCAATGCACCTTCAACTTGGGAAAATCCTTTGGCAATAATCAGAGCCTTGTCTTTCAATACTTCCATCGATGCATACTTAGTTGGTGGCACTACATTTGCATCTAACAAGTTTTCTTCCTTTTGGAAGAGGTATGAGATCCCAAAAGTGTCGTTGTATCCCTTCAAAGAACGATACTCTTCATTTATCTTTGTATCCCAATCTGGATGACACGAATATACGCAAATGTCTACGGATCATGAGTTTTACGAAACTTGAGCCAAAGAAAAGAGGCTACATTTGGAGGCTGTGAGAGGCGTGTCAAATGACCCGATCGAAGGATCATAACAAGATCATAAGCCTTCGTATTGAAACCGGACCCATCTAGGCGGTGGTGGGCCCGAGGCGGTGTTAGGGTTCAAAGGAATCATCTGGAGGAATGTCGGTAGGCGGAGGTGGATTGCATTCTCAACTGTCATCATTTGAAGAAGAATCCAAAATAGAAAAAGAAGAAGGCACAAATGCCAAAAATGGTTGTGGTAGAAGACACACCAGCCGAGAATTAGGCTCGAGGGCCAAGAGATTTTCATCAAATTTAACATCTTTTCTAAGATAATTTCATTACAATGTGGTTGAAAGTCTATAACCTCGACATCTTGAATAACCAACAAATATACACCTTCTCACTTTTGAAATTTCAGTACTTTGGGTTTCTCATGGAATGTGAGCCCATGCTATCTTGCCAAATACACAGAAGTGACATCTAGTTTTAATTTTAGTCCAAGCTTCTTAGGTGTTATATTTTTAAGAGCCTTTGTGGAGTCCGATTGATATGTAATTTACACAGTTGATTGCTTACACTTGTCGTAGACTTAATCCTTAGATTGGATCATACAATTAGCCATTTCTTTTAATGCGGTTATTTCTCGGCAACACCATTTGTTGTGGTGTATATGGAACAATGTGTTGCATTTGATTTTAATGTGAATAAGTAGCTTGTAAAATTATTGTTCATATTCACCTCCATTATACATTCTTAACCTTTAGATTTGATGTCAATTACTTTTCTATAAAGGCCCTTGTAAAAAAACATGTCAAGAACTTCACTTTTAGGTTTTAAGAAGTAAACCCAAGTACGTGCGGAAAAGTCATCAATGAAAGTTAAAATACTTGCCAGGAAAAGAAGGAGAAGAAGGGACCACACAAATCAGCTGTGAACAGAGTACCCAGGGACAGGGTGTGCCAAGGGGCATGTTTGTGTGTCCAGATGATGTTGCGAGAACCACAGGCCAGAGCACACACCATCTCATGGGAAACAAGAGGAAGACCAACTTCGCCATCTATTGATTACATAATTGCTGCAATTGGCGATGGTTTAGATGACCAAACCCCGCTCATGCCAAAGTTTCTCAAGTCATCGCTATGAGCAACAAAAGCGATAAAAGATGATGACCAAAGTTGTCAAACTTGGCCTGACACAGTATCATGTCGACCCAATTCTAGTTACAAGAACATGTTTAGGATCTTTTTAGATCCTTGATTACAACGAGGTAGAGGTGAAACTTCAGGCGGTTTTACCTTCACTAAATGAGTGATTTGATATCTGAGAGAAGGTTACAAGAAGATGGATTGCATAATACATCATTAGAATGACCATTTTCTACCTGAATTGTTTTGGATCCTACAACACTAAGAGATCTATATCTGTAAATATTTCCTTGGTGTTACATTCATTTAGACCAGAAAATATGGCTTTATCGCCAGCCATATGATGAATGCTCTGAATCATTAAGCCACTCATCAGAAGAAAAGTAGTAGTAGAAGGTGTATTGAAGAGGTATAAAACAGGAAGCGGAAAGTGCATGTCCATGAGGAAAGAAGAGAGGAATCAATCTTGATGTTGTGCTTCTTCATCCCAGCTTCTAAAGATGCCATATTCTTGAAACATGGGACTCATCATGACCATCTTTATTACAAAGGATTTTAATGTTTATTGTGTTCATATTTTGATCCTTTGTCACCATTAGGAAGCCTCTGGTAGTTTGGGACCCTTAGGTGTTTGTTGTTGTACTTGAGATGTTGCTTCTTGGGATACTTGGGTTTATCTTTAGCCAGGCAGCTAAGGCTGTTTGAGGTACCTGCGGTGTTGATCTCTCCAAGTTGTAGAAGTTTATCTTCTCTCTAATCAAAGAAATTACAAAATGACTCAAAGAGTGGGTTCTACATAAGCTTTCCTTAGAGCCTCTTTCATGGCATAAAAGGTAGATACAAACACATAATATGCACTGCCTAGCTTAGAAAGAATAAGATATACACAGCTCTTCCTTCATTTTATGTTTCATTCTATACATAAAAGTCAAAGTGTTTTAAACTTAGATAAGATAGTCTCAAGACAAGAAAAATCACTTGGACTCAAGATTAGTACTTCATTTTCTAACTGTTGTGCTCAAAAAATATTTTGTTTACCAAACACAAATTCAAAATTTTCCCAAGCTTCATCAGGGTCATCAACTCCTTGAAGATGGTACCTTAGATCAAGAGAGATGGACATTCCAATTGAATCCCATTCTGTACGTCATTCCTATTATCCCATTTAGTTTTATCATCATCGGTGGGAATGTTTCCGTTCCATGGTAATCGATCACATGCCTTTACTTCTTAATAAATCTTCCTTATGGGATCTCCATTGGAAGTAGTTAGCCATTTGTAAGCATGACAATACTTATAGAAACCATATTAAATATTTAGATAATGGATATTTAAAACCTGAAACTAATGATGCAGATGGAAAGATCTCGAAAAGGTTAGGCGGTTTAAAAAGCGTAGCGGACTTAGATGTGAGGAGTTATGCCCCTTTTAAAAAGGCATAAGCAGTAACCAAATAACCACGTGATAGGTGTAAGCTGCTGTAGGTGACCTACTTTTATAAAGTGGGGATCCTTTTTTGTTAGGGTTATAAAAGGAAAGTTGCATGCAAAATAACTCTAAAATAAAATATAAAAACTACTTACTCCCAGGTGATTCACTTTTATACACTTTGGTGAAATGCACTTTACAATTTTAACATGAACTTTTCAAAAAGTAGCAAAGAGACTTGAACTCAATACCTCTTGCTTAATAAGGCAATTTTTAACCAAGCTGGTCTATAGCGAAACATATTGTAATGTTCAGAAGCGGGTTATTTGTTGTTGTTAGAGATGGCCTTGGAGCGTCTCCAAAATACTTCACTGAAAAAATTTGACTACATTGACAACAAGGGTTAGATCTCGGTTAGCTTGCAGGAAGATGCACCTTTTCCCTATCTATTTCTGATTTTTTCAAGATCACACAAGGTGCGGGGCGAAACATGAGATCTAAAGAGTAGCAACCCCGGAAAAAAAGAAACAAACCGAAATAAAATCAAAACTTTGCATTTAAAATGCGTGTGTGGACTTTATACCTGGGATTAAAATTTGTAATGCGGTATCTTGGGAAAAGGAAACCTTTTCGAGTGAAGCGAAAAATGCTCTGAATGAAAGTAGCAGGACGCAATTGAGCTTGATCCTTTCAGCCAAAATGTCACGAAATGTCGAGGAAAATGGAGATGAAACGCTCGACTTCAAATTGATCTACAACGGAAGTGGGTCTTCTAATGTGTTTTGATACCATGTTCGACAATATAGTTATTCCAACAGAGGATGAATACTTTTAGTAACCACTCACAAAACCGGATCAAAGATCAACACTGCAGATGTTTTTCATTAGGTAAAACCTACGAGAACATCCATGACCCTATGTATGACCCATTTGGAGGAATTTATTAATGCAAAGAAAAGATTACGGAAGTTTTACAAGAGAGTTTCTCACAATTGATGGAAGTAAACAAATGACCCTCCATTCTCTTTAAATAGAGATCATGGACCAATCCAACGTTAAGCCATGGATTAATAATCATTAGTATCAAGGAAAAGATGAACCGTCAGATCACTCTATATGTCGGGAACATATCGTCATCGTCTGTTATGAACCATCAGATCACTCTATGTCAGGAACATATCGTGACCGTCGGATTTCCTAACTACAAATGCATACTAAAGAAACACACTTTTACCTAACGACATATTAGATCAAGTAGATCTTAACTAACTCCTAAGTGTCTAAATATCCTAACATTCATCATTTCAGAAGAAACACTTGATTCAGGATGTTGAGCCAGGTGTAAGGCTAGATCTCGTCCATTGATTATGTGAGAAGTTGTTATCGTGAAATTGTGTTCTTATATTTTGGCAAGACGATGTGCAAATTTTCTTGAAAGATAAGTTTGTGAAAGAAAAAAATCAACAACAAACAAAAGGACTTTTACCTGCATGTTCTTGCCTAAGATATCATGGCAAAATTTTTCTATAGATTTTACATGAGCTTATGTATGTTTTTCAATCAAAGTATATTTAAATTCATCATCTAATAAACGTTGGCTCATTTAATCTATAGGATGGTCATTATTTTGATCATCCTTTTGAATAAGGGTAGCATATATTGATTCTTCTGTAGCATTAGTATAGATAATAAAATCTTTTTCAAAATTTAGTTTCACCAAATCGGTGCAGAACTAATAGCTTTCTTGACTTCTACAAAGATTTTTCGATATCATCATTCCAGGAGAATGATCGATCTTGCTTAAGCATATTATGAATTGGTTTAACCATCCTTGCAAAATCAAGAATGAATCTTCTAACAAAATTGATTTTACCCATGAAAGATTGAATCTCCTTTTTTGAAATAGGAGTTTGAAGATTTTGAATAACGGTAATGCTCTCATGATCAATAATAATTCCTAATTCAGAAACAATATGACCAAGAAGTTTACCTTGTGTGACACCAAAAATTGATTTTGTAGGATTCAAGGACATTTCAAACTTTTTGCAACACAAGAAAACTTTTCTAAGATGATCAAAATGATCTTGTTGATTTTCGGAATAGATGGTTAAATCATCGAGATAAACTTGAATAATCTTATCGATAAGATCGTCAAAGGCTATTTGCATATCCCTCTGAAAAACAACACCTACATTTATTAGACCAAAAGGCATTATTTCATATGCAAAGGTGCCCAAACGAGTAGTAATTGTGGTTTTATATTTATCTGTGCTCTTGACTCTAATATGATTATAACTTGAAAAACCATCAAGAAGGGACACCATTTGTGACCCTACCACTTGTTGTAAAATTAATTCCATATTTGGAAGAGGAAAATTATCTTTCACACTTGCCCTATTCAAATCACGAAAATCAACACATAATATGATATCACCTTTTTTCTTTCGTATTGGAACAAGATTAGACACCCACTCATAATATTTTACAGGGAAAATAATGTGAACATTAATTAATTTCTCAACTTCCTTTCTTATTGTAGCTTCTAAGGTAGGATTGATAGGTCTTTGCCTCTGTCTTACTGGTTTTGCTTCTTCCTTAATAGGAATAGCATGATGAATGACACTAGGATCAAAACCATGAAGATCCTCATATGACCAAGCAAAGACATCTTTAAATTCATAGAATAACTCCATGAATTTATGCTTTTCTTCTTCTGAATAGTGGGCATTAATTTTCAAAGTCTTTGGATTATCATGAGTTCCAATATTCAATGAGACAGTATCACGACTCTTTCTTTTTGACTCCTTCTCTTCTTTGTTATTCTTATTTCTGATATCACTTAATGAGAATGAGATTTCTAGAGGAGTCAATCCTTTAGGAAATTTATCATCTTCTAGATATATAATTTCCTTTCTTTTAATAGGTTCATTCTTCAAGAAAGCACAAATACTTTCATCATTAGGAAATAATTTCCAAGATTCTACATTGTTTGGAAAATGTGGACGATATAAAGACATGAATGTACAATCAGGCCTTTGAGGCACAATTTTCTTGAAGGATTTGCAACAAAAACAACAAGCCTATCAACCATTGAATTTAGATCTCTCACGATGCTTGTGATGTTAAAAGCTTGAAAATTTGATATCAAACACCAAAATGCTTTTGTATATCTTTTCAACAACTTGTTTGAGGGAGTATAAATTCTTCTAACCATATTCACAATCAAATTAGAATCCCCAAACATAGTAAGATGATAACAACTAAGATTAAAATAATTTTCAATACCAAGGATCGAGGCTTCTAATTTTGTATTATTATTGGTACAAACAAATTCTAACATGTAAAGAAAAATCGTGAATCTTTCCTACGAGAGAGTGAAATATTATACCTACACCATTACCCTCACTTGAAAAAGCACCATCAAAGTGCATTTTCCACATTTCGTCTTTAGGCTTTGAAGAGGGTAAAACATAATCATTATCTTCTTCAAGAAATATATAATATAAACGTAGGTCTTCCTCAATATAATTTACATGAGGTTGTGGAAGACTCTCAATATATGGTGAGATTCACCCTTCCATGAGAACGATGATGTTCTTTCCATTTTTAGGGAGGAAATTATGTGATCAGTCTAAAGAAATATACCCACCAGTCGGTGCCTGCCAATCTCTTCCTAAAATAACAGAACAATTACTGACTGGCATATCTATGACTTGAATGTTGCAGGTGGTTGTAATCTTCAGATGTGCACACAAGACCAATGTTACATCTTTGATTTATCCAATTGTAACTTGTTGTTGTTTGTTATAAGACAACATGCTCTTTGAATTCTAATTTGTACATGAACGACCTAGTTCTTCCATGATAATATTTGACATAACATTAGGACATGACCCACCTTCAATTAGGTAGCAATGGGAAATTTTATCCATAATTTTTACTAATACATAGAAGGGAGGGTTTTTCACATAACTCCTAGGGTTATATACTACTACTTTGCTCATATACAGTTCTTCTTCATTTGACTCTTCAGATAAACTAGCTATGGTAGAATTTTTACCTTCCATAAATTCTTTCGGATGCTTTTGTTGCTCTAGGATGGTGACCATATCTAGTAAAGACGCATCCACTTTTATTGTAGCTATCTTCTTGAGAATATTGTATTTAGAAGAAGAAGGAGAAGAGGTATAAACCTCTTGACTTTGGGTACCCTTGGTAACCTGGGGGTTTGTTTGCAGAGAAGATGAACTTGGGTAAAAAGTAATCTTGGGAGGACCACCCTTCCCTTTGTTTGCATAGGATTTATTTCTTGTATCAACCATCATAACATCCTCTTTTGGAGCCCAATGTAAGGAAACAATAATTGTATCAACTTATTTTTCCAAAGATTCACTCTTTTTCTCTCTTTTTGACCTGACAAGTACTGTCATCATGGTTATCATCACAAAAATTGCACCAAAACGTTGAAAGAATAGTCTTTGGTTGAGTATTATAATTAAAAGTAGTTGATTGATTCCTAAAAGAAGCTTGTACGGAAGTTTCTGTTGGGGCTAATATAGAAGTCACCCATTTTCTCTCAAAAACAATCATCTGATTGTTCATGTCCTATAATAATTGTAAGACAACTGACATGTCATTTTGTTTAACATAGTCTTCACTTGGAAGACTTGTCCTAACCAACCATTCCTCGAATTCCAAGCAAGTTTGTAAAGCAGAGCCTAAATTATTGGCATTATTTTCTTCAAGCTTATGTCTATAAGGTGCAGGTAATGTATTATATTAATGCATTAAAGTGGCCTGATTATGAGGTCTGATAATATCTAGGATTTGATTATACAATTTAGTGAAATGCAGATTGAAAGATTTGATGGTTTCACCCTTGTTATAAAAAAAATTACTGTAATCTTTAAGCTTATCTGTTGTACTTTGGGGCTGTCCATATGTAGACTTAAACCGATAGGACAATTCAGCCCAAGTAGAGAAATTTTTAGGTGGTAATTCAAAAAAATCACGTGCAACTTTTCCCTCTAATGGATTGACAAAAAGGCGCATACAAATGTCATTATCATTTGCCTCTATATTATGAAAAGCATTAGAAAAGTCAATGATATGTTCATTGACTGATGTAGTGCCATTTTCAGAAAACTTAGGCAAATGGTCTTTGAATTTAGGCAAGGGAGTTGTAGCTGGAGCTAAATTAAGAGGAGACGATACATGCTACAAAGTAACATCTAAATCTTCTTCAACTTTGAACAAACCAAATTGTTTAATTACCTTGACTGGATTTATAGTAGATATAACATGATTATAATGGCTATACATACTTCCTTTTAAGGAATATGTTGAAGCTTGTGATGATGTAGAAACACTAGAGCTACCAGAACCACCAGATGAAGTCATTGTAGGTTGTTTGGGAGGAAGTGAGATAGAAATACATGTTATTTCTGAAGAAGAATCTGAAAAAGATCTTCTAAGTTTAGACTGAAGATTCTCAACAATTTCTTTCTTTCTTCCTATTTGTAGGAGAGGATCAAATTCAGGTGATTGACCTCTTAAACGTCTACAAAGACAAGAATTAGTGGACATAAGACAATAAGTCACTAAAGAGGTCTGTTTTGAGCTTGCCTCTGAAGGGTTTCTTTTTGATCTTGAATTTTAATGTCTCTATCTATGGCTTCCCAAGAATGTTAAAGCTCTTCCCGGGAGCGAGCAGTTTCAAGAATTAAATAAAAATACAAGAAGCAATGTTTCTTTGGTAATGAAACCTAAACCAAGTTGTTAATGGGTAGGAAAAGTCATTAAAATAATACAAATACGAATATACAAAGAACAAAACTAGAGAGTAAAAGGGTTACTCCCCAATATGGTCGTCAAATAAATGTTGATGGGAGGAATAGAAAGTCCTCACTCAATCATTTTCGAATGTCACTACGCTAAGGTGACATAGGTGAGAATGATACCCCATGTTTATAGTCTAGGAAAAAATATCAATCATCTCTCAAGAAATATGTTCTTGGACCCGATGTTATTATCAAGTTGTGTATTTCTGCTTAAAAAATGTAAAATGTTTTATATAAATGATTACAAAATAAAAAAAGAATGAAATAAAGAATAAATACAATCTGAAAAATCAGAAAAACATAATGCTCAATTGAGAAAAAAACATATTTTTATTAATAATAACTTTTCTGAGTTACATCCAAAATGCCTCTTTTCAAACCCCTGCGAGGGTGAGGACCAAGATCAAACTTATAAGTCTAAGATGGAATTTAACATCATACAAAGACAACTAGTGTCTAGAAGAAAATGACCAAGACTGAATACAATAGATAACCCAAGTCAAAAGCCCATCAAGTCTTGACTTTGCAAAATAATCTTAATCGAAATGAAAATTAATTCAGAAATTCTAATAAAACTACATAGACCGCCAAGAGAAATGTCTGACCTTCTGAAGCATGTCAAATATCAATGCTTCCTAGTCCTTTCTTCTTTGCCACCTTTATAAATATCCTGCTATCAATAAGATGATTTATCCCTTTAAGGAACTCATAAAATGAAAAGATGAAAATTAGAAATCTCAATATGAAACAAGAGAAAACCTTATAAAAAATGTTTTTCTCTAATTCCTCATGTCTTTTTTTTTTCTTCTATTCTTTCTTTTATTCTCTAAAAGGTAGTTCCTCAAGTAGTTGAACTACTTTTAGTTACTAAAGTTAAATAAATTTAGTTAATAAATATGAGAAATAATTTTATGATAAGGATAATTAATAAATAAAATAATAACTAAATAGGTGGGGTCCCCCTCAATTATGCATCTCTTTATTTCAAAAATCAATAATAGTTTTTCCTTGTCGCTCCATAATATGATCATCAAATAAAAATCAACATCATATAACATACCATAAATATGCATTCAAAAATACCATGGCATAAAACACTTGTATCTCCCATAAATAAAACATGATATTTTGAAGTTTCAAAAATAAATATCATGGTTCTGCCATATGTCCAAATAGTGTCATAGTCAAATATCATAATAAACACAATCAAAATAGCCTTGTGAATTTATTTCTGAAAAAATCGTCTCTGCCCCTAATGAAGTCCTCATACCGAGACTTCTTTTCGTCCAACTGGGCTACCTCTGGATGCACATCCTCTAAACTTCTCTTTCCACTGCCTGTTGATTTTATCTTTGAATGAGCCTAGGAAGAGGATTTTTCCATGTTGCTAGAAGTAATAGGTTGCTTGCCTTTGTCAATTTGAGAGCCATGTGGTGTAGTTTTGTGATCTTTTGAAGGACAAAGAGGAGGAGGCATAGACTCATGTGTAACAATAGTGTGAACTAACAATACTGGGTGAATTGGAGGTAAGCAAAAAGATGCACTAGTAGCAACAATATGAACTAGTGGAGGAGGGGGGTCAATAGGGCATTGTTTAGCACCAAAAGAAGTATTAGCAGGTAAATTACCCCATTCATGAATATGAGGTTGCAAAGGTGATCCATGAACAATAATAATACCAGGGTGACGATGCAAGATATCATTAGGGGGAGCTTGGGGTTGTGCTAAGGCATGTTGACCACCAAGGTTCAAATGCCCAGTTTGGATCAACTGCTGGAAATCACCATAGTCAACATTAAAGTTAATAGAGAACCTTAGTTTTTTATGTCCCCCAGGCCGCCAAAAGGTGTTAGGCCCTCGACCTTTTCTTCATTTGTTACTACCTCTATTGAAGAAGCTCATATATATCATGACAATTCAATTAGTACAAGTATAAAATACAATAAGATAAAACATTTGATACCATTTGTAATCATGATTAGATTGGCTCTAACATAACACGRCCATGCAACACAAACAAGAAGTGAAAGGAATAATGAAACAGGAACAAAAATACATCATCCATCAACATCACCCAAATTTGCAATCCCTACATACCRATCGTCATTTCTATACACAAAATTGTCCTAATTTAGTTCCAAAATATGTCTAKAAGTGTTCATCATCATACCAACCAGCTAGAATAATTCCCAAACCCTTTCATATCTTTTAACTTTGTTATTTTATGAYGTTGATCACATCATACTACATGTTTTCTTATGCATATTATTTAATTATATATGCAGGACTGAAATGGAAACAAGAATTTAATGAAAAGGATTTTGGGAAATGACTTATGTAAAGTGAGAATGATGAGAGAAATTGGATCTATATAATTAACATATGACTTCCTTTAATGAACTTCACAATATCATCAACCAAAAATGTCTTTATTGTCTTTGTCTCCGCCAAATAAAAAACCAACCATTCCAAAAATGCTTCCAATCCATTAACATCATTCATACACACTGTAACAAAATCCTACCTTTGAAAATGATGGTTATACCTATTAAATTATGTCATTTCTGGTGCATATATTTCATCCTAATTACATAGAGAGGGAAAAATGAAAACATGGATTAAAATGAATGGAACTTGAGGGAATAACTTATGTAAAATGTAATTGATGAAGGGATAATGGGTCTATATAATAATCCTCATACCTTTCATCTTTCTTTTATCAAAATATGATTTTTCGTACGCAAACTTATAGCACCGAGCCATATATGCTCATGCCAATTAATAAGTTATGAATCCCAATGCCCTTAATATAACCATAGTATGTACTTTATACCACAATATATAATGTCAAAAATAATGACAATTGTGAAGGAAAAATATCATAATATGCACATGTGAAACTTGGTCATATCTCTGCTAAACCTGAAATAATATATTGACAAAAAACCCAAACATGTCGAGGAAAGATACGGAGGAAAACGACAGCTTGGTTGGCAAGTAAATCATGTATTGAAAATGAAAAATATCTGGGTTCGAATCTTGTAATTTATTATCCATAGAGCCAGATTTTGAAACCACAATTTTAATATGCGATCTCATACTTAGAATATGAAGAACAATAAAATCCAACGATGAATTTTCGTGGAATTCAAATTCCAACAACTTGCATCCAAAGAATATTTTCAAGTATGAGCCACATAGTAATGGTAATCCCAATAAAAGACTGTTGGTGACAACCTGAATTTTGAACTTGGAAACTTATTACCATATGAGGGTTCCATACCCGTCACCTCTCTTTAAAATTTAAGTCCAATGGTGAGTGCAAACATTGAAGAGTTAATTGTATACAAAATTTATAAACCCAAATCGATCACTGACTCCGACCTCAAAATAACCACAACCATTGTTGAAAACATGACTTTTTATATTACAATAGAATTCTAAGTGAAACCCAAGAATATGCAAGTAACTTATAGTGAGGGGCATTGACTCTATACTTATCCTTTTTATAGGAAAAAAGAAACCATTATGTAGACCTAGAAATCGAAACCATGGACACTTCTAGGTGCATATATTCCATTTGGTTTTGACCCATATGGAACCTATGACTTTCTTTTATAGAAAGACTCGAACACGACTCAAACAACACCAAAATTCCATAATTGTATAAAGAAATGGGTAGTTCTCAGAATGACCAAAGAATTAAACAGCTAAAGAGAGTTCAAGCTTGAATCTCAACCGTATGCAAACATGGGATGTCAAAAATATCTTCTTTTAATTATAAAATGATATGGAAAGTGTGAGTATGGAGGAAGCAAACAAAAATGTTTTTTTTAGACAATAACGGGTATAGATTTGCATTATAGGCTGGCAAAGCAGCTGCCGGGTACTTTCACATAGTGAGTCTTCATCTCTTTCATCCTTTTATTTTTAATCGATTGATATAAAAATAGCTGAACAAAAACCCGGTTTAAAGGTAATCCGGGGTCTTATCTACGAAGATCTAGTCTAGTTGTCGCTGCATTCAACATGTTTACAAACATAGAGAATAAGAGATGTAGATCATGCTTGAGGTTAATCCTCATCGTTCCTTGGGGCTGGCAACATCTTTTCCAGTCGTTTTACTTTGATTTCCAGGGTGCAAATACGATTTTCGAAGTCACCATTTGTGTTGGCTTGATCTTTGAAATTCACCTCCGTCTCATGTGTGTACTCCTCCCCAATGTCTTTGGATCCATCAAAGTCCTCCCTCAGCTTGGCGAGGTCTTTGTTGATTTGTTCCCAGGTCAACTCACCCTTTTTGTCCATGTAAAGCAGGTAACGGTGTTGATCTTGGACTTGCTTCTTAAGATTGTCGAGCTCCTTCATCATTTCCAGAAGCCTAGCCTCCAGGGATAAGCCCATATTAGAGCTTGACGCCATGGATATCTTCTGAGACGAGATGTAGCAACGTGATCGCTTCAAAGGGATCTGCTCCTTGTTTTGAACAATAGTGAGATTTCCCTGTTTGTTAATATCGAGTATATGGATTTGTGCATCGTTGGGATCACGGGTTTCTTGCTTCTGCAGTGGTAAATTACTTTGGGTCATGATTCCTTCTGTGGTCGATTCGTGACCAGTCAGTCTCCAATGGCTAGTCTTGAAAGCAATCAGAAATAGTCCTCTAGGATAGCCAATGAATCTTGTGCTCAACGATGTCCAAGGAACCGACCGGTCAAAGGGCCTTTTAGGGGATGTTGCACCATGTTGTTGTCCCATCTATAGTTAGATAACCTCTTCTCAGAAGCGTACCATTGTTGGCTTGATGGTTTGCCAAGCCGTTCAGACTTCTGAGGATG
Source organism: Picea sitchensis (assembly GCA_010110895.2). Classification (NCBI taxonomy): domain Eukaryota; kingdom Viridiplantae; phylum Streptophyta; class Pinopsida; order Pinales; family Pinaceae; genus Picea; species Picea sitchensis. Next base: position 94,924 of record SNQJ01S0009483.1, on the reverse strand, counting down.
TGATAAATTTTGAAGTTTTGGAATTTTACTATCATAGCTCAAATCTTTTTGACTAGCAAGGCTAGATGAACTTGGATAGGGGGTTTTCTGGTTGCCACTAATTGCACGATGATCCTTGAATCCCCAAACACCGTTAACGACTGGATGTTTTGGCTTAAAGCCAGTCTTATGCCTTGCCAAAGTGCTAGGGCTTCCGCCTTGTTGTTGGGCTCCTGACCCAGTCCCCAAGGGAAGCTTAGAGTTATATTTCCATTTGGATTCAGTAGAATCCCTCCTGCTCCTACGATGCCCGGGTTTCCCTTTGAAGCGCCATCGAAAAAAAGACAATGATCCTCTAGATTCGACATCCACTTGATGAAGTCCTGCTCTGCTAGCCTTATTTCCCAAGGGGCAAGGATGGATGAGCTTAAGTTAGGTCTGAGAAGCAAGTTGTGATCCAACTCCTTCAACCAACCTTCTTCCTCCTGTTCAAGAGGATTGGCATTTCTCAGACTGACTTTTACTTGCAATGCTTCACCAAGGAGGGTTCTAACTTTGGATGCCACCCTTACTGCGCTTCGAGCTTCTTCTCTGAAGAGACGATTATTTCTTTCAAGCCAGATCTTCCAGCAAATGAACTTAGGAAACCAGAGCCAGTTCGTTTTCAACAACTCCTTTTTTCTTAAGTTGAACAGGGATCTCACTGCCCAACTTGTGAGCAAGTCTTGAACTCTATCTGGGAGATCAAACCTGTCTGGTCCCATCTTTAGGGAGTCTGTCCAGATGTCTTTGGCGAACAGGCATTGCAAAAACAAATGATCTACAATTTCCTCATGTTCTCGGCAGAGAGTGCATCTGGAAGGACCCTCCCAACCCCATCTTTTTAAGTTATCATTGGTAAGGATGCTGTTGTGGGCGAGCGTCTAGACGAAGAAGTCTATCTTTGGCAAGGAGACGCAATTCCAAATGAACTTCCATTTGGTGGGATCATTAGGGACATGGGGGATTGATTGGAAGTAATTGTAGCTTTCAAATGCAGTGTATTTTCCTGAGTTAGGTCCCCAGCCTCTTTTATCTCTAGATTTTGCGTTTGAGGGAGTTTTCCCATGGAGATGCTCCAACAATTTCATGGCTTCAGTTTCAAGCTCTTTCGGATAGCCTCCTAGATCCCAAGACTCCCAAGATTTGTTTTCATCATCGCCCCAGCTGGAGATGTCCTCCAAGGTGAACAAACACCTATTTTGAAGCCAATTTATGATGTTTTCCAGCTCTTCTACTTGCCCTAGCGGGGGATCTCCGAGGATTGGGTCTTCCCAAATTCTAATGTTCTTACCACTCCCTGGTATCTAGTAGAGCTTGGTCTTGAAGAGATCCATGACTCTTAGATAGAGAAGAAAAGTTGAAGTTCCACTTTGAGTTTTAGGCTGCTGATCAAAGCATCTGAGCTGACTTCCTTGAAAATACTTCTTTCGGAGAGCACTCTTGCTCCAGGAGATTTTCCCAGACACAAGGGACCAAAGAATCTCGGCTCCCATAGCCATATTATGGGTTGCAATATCCCTGATTTGCAGTCCCCCCTCGTAAATTGGTTTTTTTACTTTGTCCCATCTGACAAGGTGGAGCTTCCTCTCATTGTTCTTGCCTCCTTCCCAAAGGAATCTATGCAACAACGCATCAATTTTCCCTATGATAGATTTGGGAGCTAACAGAATTGAGTTTTGGTAAATGGGCAGACTTATCGGAGTTGATTTTAGCAAGACTACTTTGTCAGCAGGGTTCAACCACTTAGCATCCCAGGCTTGGATTCTACTCTTCAGCTTGTCTATCAATGGTAACCAATGAGCAGCGGTAGGATTTTTTTTTAAAATGGGGATTCCTAAATATTTGAAGGAGTCCCAGGATACTGCGCCTTCCATGTCCAAGGTTCTGGCGATTGTTATTATTTCCCAGGCATAACAGTTCCATCCAAAGATTGTGCTTTTCTGATAGTTTATCTGATTGCCTGAATCTTCTTTGTAGGTGTCCAACTCCTTCTTAAATTTCTCGGCTATAATTTTGCTAGCTCCTCCAAGAAGCAGTGTATCGTCTGCAAATTGGGCGTGGTTGAGCTCTTCCACATTATGAGCTATTCTAAGTCCAGAGAGGGTCCTCAATTGCTGGCTCTAGATTAATTGGAAGCTGAGAACAGAGGCATGGATGGCGTAGAGAAGGGGAGATAGAGGGCAACCCTGTCTTAACCCTCTTGACGCTTGGAAGAAATCAGAAGACCGACCATTAGATAGCGGAGCTATCCAGGGGGAGGCAATACAAGTTTTTAACCAGTTTATGAATGAAGCTAAAAACCCGAGTTTCCCCATAACAGAGTAGAGGAACTCGTGCCTGACTCGGTCGAATGCGTTGGCAAGATCCAGCTTGATCACCATGCCTTTCTCTTTTCTTTGGATGCTAGAATGAATGGCTTCCTGCACTAAAATGATATTGTCTAGGATTTGACAACCCTTAATGAAACCGCCCTATTTTTTTGGGATTATATTAGGCAGGATTTTCTTTAGGTGCATGGCTATTACCTTAGTTATCAGCTTGTAACAAGTGTTGCAGAGCGATATTGGTATGAATCTGCTTAAATTTTGGGCTCCTTTTTCCTTTGGGATTAGTGCTAAGAACGTCGAATTAGTGCCCCCTCCCAATTTGACACTTCGCTGGAATTTCCTTATCATTTACATCAGGTCTTCCTTTATGGTTTCCCAACAGACTTGGTAGAATCTAGCAGAGAAGCCATCCGGGCCGGGGGCCTTATCTGCTCCCATGCGATCCAGGGCTTTCTTAACTTCTTCTATACTGATTGGCGCTGTGAGTAGCCTATTTTCATTTTCCTGTACTAGCCGCGGAATGATGTCTAATGGATAGTTGCCTTCTTCTATAGGATCTTCATTCAACGTCGTATACAAATCTTTGATATGTTTGTAGGATGCTTTTTTTATTCCATCGAAGTCTTTGATTTGTTGATCCTGGAACTGAATTTCACTTATGTTTTTGTATTGCTTTCGAGCCTCGGCCTGTTTGTGGAAATAACTAGTATTCTTGTCTCCTGCATGTAGCCAGAGGCTCCTTGATTTCTGCCTCCAATACTCCTCCTCAACTCTGCAATCTATGTGGAGCTCCTTTTGAATATTGGTTTCTCTATTCAGCAGATCATGGGTGATTTAAACATCCTCCATTACTGCTTGATGTAGCTCCAGGGCTTCTTGCCCAACTTTCCTTTTGGAAGTAGGGGAATTAAATGACTTGGCCCACTCTTTCAGGTCTTTTTTGAGCCCCCTCAGCTTTTCTTCCCAAACAAAAAAGAGCGAGCCTTGGATTTTCCTATTCCAAGCTGCCGATACTACCTCCTGGAATCCCTCTTGGTGGATCCAGAGGGGACTGAATCTGAAGGGTAAAGGTCTAAGGTTCTTCCCCAGTGAGAG
>SNQJ01S0009483.1:73609-91431 GCA_010110895.2 Picea sitchensis | reverse complement strand
CTAAGTCCAGAGAGGGTCCTCAATTGCTGGCTCTAGATTAATTGGAAGCTGAGAACGGAGGCCTGGATGGCGTAGAGAAAGGGAGATAGAGGGCAACCCTGTCTTAACCCTCTTGACGCTTGGAAGAAATCAGAAGACCGACCGTTAGATAGCGGAGCTATCCAGGGGGAGGCAATACAAGTTTTTAACCAGTTTATGAATGAAGCTGAAAACCCGAGTTTCCCCATAACAGAGTAGAGGAACTCGTGCCTGACTCGGTCGAATGCGTTGGCAAGATCCAGCTTGATCACCATGCCTTTCTCTTTTCTTTGGATGCTAGAATGAATGGCTTCCTCCCTAAAATGATATTGTCTAGGATTTGACAACCCTTAATGAAACCGCCCTATTTTTTGGGATTATATTAGGCAGGATTTTCTTTAGGTGCATGGCTATTACCTTAGTTATCAGCTTGTAAAAAGTGTTGCAGAGCGATATTGGTATGAATCTGCTTAAATTTTGGGCTCCTTTTTCCTTTGGGATTAGTGCTAAGAACGTTGAATTAGTGCCCCCTCCCAATTTGACACTTCGCTGGAATTTCCTTATCATTTTCATCAGGTCTTCCTTTATGGTTTCCCAACAGACTTGGTAGAATCTAGCAGAGAAGCCATCCGAGCCGGGGGCCTTATCTGCTCCCATGCGATCCAGGGCTTTCTTAACTTCTTCTATACTGATTGGCGATGTGAGTAGCCTATTTTCATTTTCCTGTACTAGCTGTGGAATGATGTCTAATGGATAGTTGCCTTCTTCTATAGGATCTTCATTCAACGTCGTATACAAATCTTTGAAATGTTTGTAGGATTCTTTTTTTATTCCATCGAAGTCTTTGATTTGTTGATCCTGGAACTGAATTTCACTTATGTTTTTGTACTGCTTTCGAGCCTCGGTCTGTTTGTGGAAATAACTAGTATTCTTGTCTCCTGCATGCAGCTAGAGGCTCCTTGATTTCTGCCTCCAATACTCCTCCTCAACTCTGCAATCTTTGTGGAGCTCTTTTTGAATATTGGTTTCTTTATTCAACAGATCATGGGTGATTTCAACGTCCTCCATTACTGCTTGATGTAGCTCCAGGGCTTCTTGCCCAACTTTCCTTTTGGAAGTAGGGGAATTAAATGACTTGGCCCACTCTTTCAGGTCTTTTTTGAGCCCCCTTAGCTTTTCTTCCCAAACAAAAAAGAGCGAGCCTTGGATTTTCCTATTCCAAGCTGCCGATACTACCTCCTGGAATCCCTCTTGGTGGATCCAGAGGGGACTGAATCTGAAGGGTAAAGGTCTAAGGTTCTTCCCCAGTGAGAGCTCCAGGAGGATACGTTTATGATCTGAAACAAAGTTTGGGATAATTTTGGAGGAGGCCAACAAATCGAAAGTCAGGAAGGAAGACTAGATAAGGAACATGTCAAGATGCACTGCTATGTGCCGGAGGCCTAGCCGCTTATTGGACCAGGTGAAATTTCCTCGCAAGGGCTTGATATCTTCTAGATCCCTGTCTAGAATGATGTCTTCTACCCATTCTCTTGCTGGGTCTCTGACAATGGAGCCCCCTTTCTTTTCAAATACATCAAGGGTCAGATTTAGGTCTCCTGTAAGGATTATATTTTCTAGATTGTGCATACTAAGGAAGGACTTTAGAGAGTCCCAGCAGCTTTTTTTTTTCGAAAATAAAACTGGGACATATATATTAAACAAACTTACTTGGTGGCCTGACTCTAGGTGAAGGAGCTTGGTAAAGAGCTAGTGCATGTTGCTTTCTTCAGATATCATCTCGAATTTGGATCTGTCCCAACAGGTTGCAATGCCTCCTGACGCACCTCTCGAGCTAACGACTTTCGATGGACCTTTTTTCCAAAATATTTTGCTTGCTTGGAGGAGAGCATCTTCCTCCAACTTTGTCTCCTGGATGAGGAGGATCTCCGGTGTATACAATCTCACAATGTCTTTTATTGCTTCTTCTTTCAAGCTGCTATCGAGACCTCTGCAATTCCAAGAGATGTACCTCATTATTTACCTTGGGAAGATGCGGCTCCTTTTTGAGCCGGGCCATTCTTTTTTGTGGATTTGGTATTCATCATTCCTTTAAGGGTCTTCTGTGAGCCTTGAAGCACATCTAGGTAGGTTTCTTCCTATCTCTTTTTTTTCTTTGACTTCCGTCCCTTTGAGGTCTTTAGCGGCGTAGCTTGGGAGATACTTGATTTTGTTCCTCCATCCTCAATATCTCCTTCTGAATCGGATCTAAGGCTAATATTCTCTTCAGGCTCTTTTTCTTTGGGGGTCTCCTCTGCAGGTAGTGGATCCACCAGAATTTTGGGACCATTCTCTTGTATGTTCACGATGTTCTGGACTTCTGCGGCATCTGAGGTTTTGCCCGCGGCTATTTCCTTTGGGGTTTCTATTGTTTTGGAGGTGCACTAGGGTTTCTCCGTCGGTGCTGTACTCTTTTTTCCAGAGGTCTTCGGGTCTGCGTTACCTTTTTTAACCTTTTGCCATCCTTCTCCTCCTTCTTTGTCCTTTGGTTGGGATTTGGGGCAGTTCCTTTGGAAATGGCCATGCTCGTGGCAATTTATGCATTTGAATGGGAGTTGCTCATAATCCATCTTTTGATAGTGGTGCCATGCACCGACTGTGAGCTTTACTGCTTCAGGGAGCCCTGCTTCTAGATCAACCTCAACGCAGATCCGAGCGCAGGTGTACTGGGCTTTATTATCCGCTTTGTCAATGAATCTACCAAGACCATTGCCAATTTTTTGAAGAGAATGGAAGTTCCAACAATGAATCGGTAAGCTGGGGAGCCGTACCCATACTGGGACCTCTTTTGGTACATCGATTGTGGGATCAAAGTCCAGCGTTCATCTGTTGAGATACAAACCCTGGGTACCCATGAAGTATGGGCCGCTTCAGAAGATCAGATCTCAGTCTTCCTTGGTTATGAATTCAAAGATAAAGAAACCCCTTCCTACAACGTTGCAGGTCACGTTGTTTTTGAGTTGGGGCCTCCAGTTTCGTTGGATCCAGTCGTCTGTTGTTCTTATTGAAGGCCAAAGGCCCATAAACTGGTCGACCAGACCTCTGTCCGCTAATGCCAAAGCAATTTTGATGGGTTGTTCTTCAGGTAGGGCAATTTCAGGTATAGATTCCAACTTTTTAATGAATTTCAACATTGTAGAAGCCATAAGATTTTTCCCCTTTGGATCGAGCAGCCTTCGGAAGGTCTCCTCTACAGAAATTGGTGGGGTGGGAGGCGGCTCCCCCCCCCTGGATCGCTCATGGCAGCTTGTTGGTCGTGAACCCTCTCTCCTCGTGTCGAGAACCCTAACCGCTCTGCTCACTCTCTTCACCAAGATATTTGTTGGAAGCAAACAAAAATGTTACCAATCTTATGTAAGGACATATTTTTTTCATTTTCTCTTTCAAGAAACAACAGAGAAGGGAAAGAGAAGACATTCATGCACACAATAATGTCAGATAGAGCAAAATATAACCATTCATAAAGATAAATTTAATGTAGAAGATGCAAACCTAAATGTGAGCTCACACCTTGCACAATGATGTTTTTAAATCAATGTGAGAGTTGATTTGGTTATGAAAACCACCAGAAGCAAAAATATCAGCCAACGAAGCTTAGATCTCTTTTCTCTTCAACCAACAAAGAGAATGACCCAAAACCAAGGTGAAACGAGAGTGATAGTGCACAAGACTGTGGAGTAAATTCTCACGTTCCGACACTTTCAATGCATGTCTAGATCTATCACATCACCAATCGATTAAACTAACTCATTGCATTCCATGTCAACAAAATATAACCCCAACACTAAGCAGGCTTTCTATTGTGTCACATCAAATTACCATCAAGTATGTGGCCTTCAAATTTTTAAAATGGTGATAAACATATAATATATACCACATGGGGAATATATAAACCAAGGTGAATTTATATTATATGCATAATAATCATTGAATATCAACAATGAGTCGTGAGCTGTAACCAAAATCTTGAGTTCGAATACTATAGTATAACCATACTTTAATAGCAATGAATATCACTTCAAATGGATGCCATTTCAATAAGATGCCTTAGTTTATAAACTGAAATTTTCAAAACTTGATTTAATGCGCCATGCTCTTGTATCAAGTTATATATTTATTAATCCACGTTTTAATCCTCAAGTCATAACTCCCCTTCTCAAAGATTATAATGCAATACCAAAGTTAATAAAAACTTATATTAATACATGTAGCTTTGATATGCTTGTCTATTGATAGACATTTGTTTAGTTTTTCCTTGGAAATCAACAACATGTTTGTATTCTTTGATCATGCACCTTTTTGAATTTGAAGACTAACTTTGTATGTGATTTGGACATGTATGAAGCTTCTTGAAAAGGCCATTCAAATTGCTTAATAAAATGGAATTCTTCCATCTTTCTATTGTAAGGGAATCATCAAGCATCATAAAACAAACCTCGAACCATTCAAAATAAAATAATAAGTGATGTATCATTTTAGACACATTTTTATGTTATGGAAAAGCTTGAACAACCAATAATTTTTTATTTTCTCCTTGGGGACCCCACCTACTAGTTATATAGTAAATATAATCAGAGGGTTTGCAACACTTTGCGAGCTTTAAATATAGGTGATGATATTTGAGTCAACAGGACCTTCAAAGGTATCTTGGTGGATGGACAAGGGATCTGTAAATTCCCAGGGGTGGATAAAGGCATATCATAGGGCATAGTCGATTGTGCCTCAGGGAGCATACCGTATTGATGTGATCGAGTAGTGAGGTTCATGTCAGCTGAATCCAACATGAGAATCTTGTATGTACCATTTCCAAGATGAGGAACGAGGGTAGGGGGCAAGGGGAGGGGGAACATAAGTGGATATCAACCCTTCGGCTTGGAAAGGGTTCTTCCACATAACCAATTACGATGAGGATGGATGAGAAGGTTGGGAAGTGGCTCGCTAAGCATCCTTAGAGGCTTCTCAGGTTTGACAAAGGACAAGGAGGAGAGGACACTCATGTGTGTAATGTCCAAAGATGTCGTAACAAACACATAGTTTAATTGTGCGGGGGGTTGGTTCTTCCTTTACTTGGGCACTCAGTTAGTTCGTTGGATTTGATTGGGGTCGAGTTGGTTGCCCCCAGTGTTGGGGTTGTGTTTTGTGCCCCTTGAAGTCCCTGGTTCTAATTTCTTTTCTTCCCTTTCCCCTTGTTGTTCCTCCTGTTTTAGTTAAAAGGAAGGGGAGCATTTTGTTGTGCATACACTTGTCCTTGTGGAGGAGGTGTAGGTGGAATAACATTGGTAGGGGATGCACCTATGGGTGGGGGAATATGCAGCTGGTGGTGAACCAAGAAAAGGGTAATAATGAATGGTGGACCCCATAAGAGGGATTGCCACTTGGGGGATCCTAACCATGGAAATTCATCTAAGAAAGAGGTGCAGGGTAGGATGTACTTGCACTCACCTAAGATGAGGCACAAAACTGGTCTTGATGTGGGGTGGGGTATCCATACGTAGTGAGGGACCCACTATAAGGAAAGGTATATCCACTAGGTTCAGGTGGTGGCAGTGGACATGCAGAAGAGATCGAGCCAATGAGACCATCAACAACATGGGAGGTGGGGTTGAGTCACTTGATTGGGGTCGAGGGGCATCAGGGAGGATGATGTACAGATACCCAGACTTAGTATAGATCAAGTCATATTGTTGAGCCTTCTGTATGGGATATTCCTCATTTTGAGGAAATGCCATGGCAACATCCTTGGTGATGGGAGGAAGAAGGGACTTCAGGAAGAAATCCTTGAGGAAAATTTCATCGAGTTTGATCTTGCACAAGCCACATCGTGTACAAGACTCATGGACGTGGTCCAAGATGTGGGTAGATGTGGTTGGCGACACATGGTAAGGATTTCAATCCCTAGGTCACGGTGAACGGTTATTGGAAGAAGGTGAGGAACACCTTCGCAATGGACTCGAAAGTATAGTGAGAGCTCCTGGGTTGGTATATGTACCACTTTGCAGCGACACCCATTAAGGTTCTTTGAAAAAGATAGAATTTATCGAAATCCTCTGTGATGGAGTTCGACAAACACCATAAGTGGAAGGACATCACGTGCTTTGAAGGGTATTCTCCTGAATTTCCCTAAAACTTGGGGATGTTAGAGGGTAACTTGGTGGGCATGGGGGGGCAATTAGGATCACGATGAATGAGATCATTGATCAACTGGTGCAGGTCAGGGATACTCAAACTGGCTATGAAAGGAAAGGATGCTGGGGTAGTTTAGGCCATGGGGGAACTAGGAGGAGATGGCCCTGTTGAAGGAGGTATAGGGTAAGAAGTGGTTGTACTAGTACCTTGCAATGAGGACGGGGTTTCCATTTCTGAGGAGCTAGAACTGGAAGAGTGAATAAGGTGGGGTGCCTTACCTCATTGAGTGGAGACAAGGGCATGTTAGATGGGAAACTCGGGACGAAGGCCTTTTACCCTATGAGACTACCTCTTTAATGGAGAAATGGTGTCCAAGGTGAGATCGAGTTTTAGATTTGTTTTAGTTGTTTTGGTATGCAACTTGCTTTGGTGTGTTGATGAGTTTGTGTAATTGATTTTAAATGCTTGAAAGTAAATTGTTGATATAAAAAATAACTTATTGAAAATAAATAAATTTGAAAATAAAGTGTGTAAAATAAATCTCTATGGATGCACGCAACCTAATCAAAAGTACTAAGGGATGACTTTTCCTTTGAAAAACAGAAAATGTGCTACATGCAAAATAAGAAATCTAAAAATGCAAACTTTTCTTTCCAATAATGCAACTAAAATTCAATGGTAAGTCCCTATTGGCAAGTAAAACAAAAAGGACTAATTGGTCTTTCTCTTCACAAAGGGTTTTGGTATGCAACTACAAGCTAATCAAGGTTTCGTGATAGAAATCTAATGGCAACCAATGGCTGTAGCAATAAACGAAGAACTAAGTGAAATTAAACCAAAACTAAGGTCCTACCCTGGATGCTTCTTTTTGTTCTTTTGGAAGCACTTGAAATGGTATGAAAATCAAGAAACTTAACTAAGGGGGAAGGACAACAATCAAGTGGTATAGCTACAGTCTATTTGCAACAACAAACAGGGAGCCAAATCCTCAAGAAACCCCTTGAGGAAAAGGGATCAAAACCCCATGTGGGTTGTTCCTCAATTCCTAGGGTTTAATTAGGGTTTTTAAACCACTTAATAAACCATCAAATTAAAGGTAAATGCAGGCCCTAAACAACATCTACATCAACCAAATAAAACACTTATAGTGAGAACAGATTCAAAAATTTATTAGTGCGGAAAAAACCTAGAAATGTCCATTGAGCAGTGGTGGAAAAAGGGATAGTTCCTACATTGACCAGTGGCAGAAAAGTCCCTAGAATTTGTGTTGAGAAGTGGTATAAAAATTCCCAAAATTTGTGTTGACCAGTGTTAGAAAGCTACCCAGAACGTGCGTTGAGTAGTAGCATAAAATTGCCCAATTTCTAAATTGACCAGTGGTAGAAAAAGGGCCAAAAAGTGTGTTGGGAATTTTTTTCCAAAGAAAAGATGTGCTTCGGCTCCGAGGGTTTTCTAAGTGGATTTCTGACACTTGTAACCTAAGAAACATAATAGAAATCTACATGAAGGTAAAAACCCATAAAAAACTCATTAAAGCCCTATAAAAATGAGAGAAAATTGTGTATCACACACCCACAACCAAGGATCATGAGTAAAACTCGTATTCCCAGTGGAGTCACCATTATGTTGGTGCAAATATGCAACAAGAGTGAGCATATCTGCAAACTTTGTGGTTGTGTCAAAGCTACTGAAAAAAGTGGGTAGGAAAACCAAAACCTTAGTTTCTATTAATTAGATTTCTTCAGATCTAAGCTATTTAAAAATAGAAAAGGCATGCAATAGAAAAGGCATGCAATAGAAAAAACAACCGAATAAAAAAAAGATGTAAAGAATCAAGATGATCTATAATGCCCAATAACTAGAGTACACAATAATATACACCTGTGAAGAGACTGTTGAGTGCAGACCGATTTTGAGGAAAAGTCCAATTTTGGAAAGTAAAGCTTAATTTGGAAAAAGACAGCTGGAAGGAAAATCAACATGTGTAAGGAAAAGCTGCACGAAAAGGAGGAAAGCATGCAAGGTGCAAAGGTAGTAAGACCTAACCATGTTAGGGTTAGGGTTTTGGAATGTAACGGCTAATAAGACTGTAAAATAGTATAAATATGCACCAGGAGGTCTAGGTCGAAGGAGGGTGGTTGTTGTTGGTTCGAAGTGTGTTCCAAGTTAATTCTGGATTGTAAGAAATTGTTGTGATACCTTTTTGTAAGCTATTGAGCTATAGAAGAGTTGGGTAGATAGATCTTGAGGGTTAGATCATAGGCTGAGGAGCTTGGTGTGATTTGGTCTGCCTCAAATAGGTTATGGAACCTCTTTCTTGATTCTGTGATCGAAATTGTAGTGCACACATCGCCATATTTTGCAGCAAACATAATAAAAGAGCCTAAGAAGCTAGATATTTATGGACGTAGCCCAGGAGGGGGTGAACCATAGTAAAACCTGTGTACTGTGTGATGATTAGATGTATGTTTACTTTCTGATAGTGGTTGATCATATTTAATTCCTGTTAATGATTGATTTACAAATATACGGTTAGCTAGATCTATTAGATTGCATGCAAGGGTTTAACAGATGAATGGATATTAGAATAATAGAATGATTAACAAGTGTAAGGCATGAAGAAGATCAAATATAATCCCAGATCCCCACTCTTCCCAGACTGCAAGTACTTGAGATTTGTAGCCACCCATAGAACTATCTCCGGTGAGACTATGCAATACATTCTGTGTGCTGTGTTGCCTTCTGGTTTACGAGAAGGGCCGATAGTTTTAGAGGGTTTTGTTGGAAACTTGTTCAGATATGAACCTGGGTCAGCCAAAAAGTAGATAGAAATAATAATAACCAACAAATGGTTTTGTTGCCAGTTGGAACTGCATGGGATTGAGTGAATGGGATTCATAGAAGAAGCATGCGGAGAATGAAGGCATAAAAAGGGAATGTTCAGACCGTGGAACCCAACGAAGTCCGAGATCGAAAAATGGCTGAAAATAAAGGAGCTAGAATTTGCGCAGAAGGATAACATAAACTCCAAGATAACACCGTGCAAATATCTGAACAAGTACGTGTTTAACGACCTGCATGAGGTATTTTTTTGTGATTTCCCACATGTGTTGTAGGAGTGGCTATTAAGGTTAAAATACAACCACCCAACAAATCGGATGAGACAGAAGGAGTGGAATCCTGTGGATATCACACAGTTACAACAAGTTAACAACAAATTTGCGTGCGTAGTAGATTTCTGGTTAGACAATATTGTTACAGGGTTTATCACAGAATTTGCAGTAGATACCATGAAGTCTCACAACACAACAGAGCATGAGTTTCTAAAAGGACCTAGAGGTAGGTGTATTAGATCATTGTATACTTTAATCAATATTTTACTATATAACAACGATGTGATGACTATGGGATCAAACAACTAAAATTCCCTGCGTGCATGGGGGAAGGGGGGTAGCACTGACAAGAGGTAGAGAAATGGAGGAAGAGATGGATAAGGGAAGGAAGGAGGAGGCCATGGACCCAATCAGGATGGAGGAAGATCAGATAAAGAAGATAATGGCAATAACTGGAAATATGCGTAGTGGGGTGCCATACCAATATAAGATGAATAATAAGAAGAGAGCCATATCAGATAGAGAGGCCTAACAAGTGATGAAGAAGAGGTAGAGGATCTCCGGGATGTGGAGAATATTGAGGAGATATGAAAGGAAGACAAGAGGTCCAAGAGTAGGAACATAAGGCATAACTCCCATCCATGTCAGTGTTAGTGTGGAACCCATAACCCCATCCGCGACTAGTACACCAGAAAGAACACCACCATTCAGACATTTGAATTTTAGTGGAAGAAAGACAACAGGAAGTACATCCAATCAAGGAGAAACAACTGGAGGAGCCAGTTCAGGAAGTAGTATTCAAGTATCTACACCGCACGGAGGTAGTAGTACATGACAATTCAAGATGGCAGGACCTGATCCTACCATTAGGTTATCAGAATTTTCGGGAGAGGCATCAGAAGACCCTAGAAGCACTTGTTCATTTGCGAGAAGATCCGGGAAGCGAAATAGATCATAGATGAGGACACAAAACTTGCACAGTTAGCTATCATGCTAAGAGACCGCGCACTGGATTGGTACATGAGCCTAGCTGTAAACAGTCCACCAGGAACAACTAGGATGATTGCAAATGTCAAGAAGGTATTGATAAATGAATTTTAGAAGCCTAGTTCAGAAGACCAGTACATGAATGAGATGATTGAAATCAGAAAGAAAGTAGGTGATTCTGTTTGAGATATTTATCAGAGGTTCAAATAGTTGAAGGGTAAGTTGAAATATGTCATGACTAACATGCAACATAGACATCTCTTTGTGAATTCATTGTTACCACATTTAAAATATCCATTGAGACAACAAAAGTTTCAAACTCAGGCAGAGGCTCTACAGACAACCTTACAACTGGAAGAGAACCATTATCAGAAGATAGATCCAACAATAGAAGAGTTGAAGGAGGATCTGAAGAACCTCACATTTCAACTAAACTATAATAAGGGAAAAAAGAACGGAAAAGTTGTTTGGTGCACCATATGCAGGACAAAATGACACCATAAGAATGAATGCCCAACTTTCGCGTAGTACATGGAAACATGAGTACCAAACCCTTTGTAAATAGGAGGACCATGGTGATAGATCTGTAAGACACATGGGCATTATCGATATCATTTTCCCATGATGCAAAAGTACCATACAATACCCAAGAGCTCATACTGCAATTTCTGCAAGTTAGTGGGCCATGATGATAAATATTGTAGGACAATGGAGCGGATGAGGGAAAGAAATTCAGACACCTATAGGGTGTAGGCATAAATGATGACAGGGAAAGATGCACCTCAGTTTAACCAGGTACCACCTCCATACAACACTGCGCAACATCAGTACAACACTGTGCAACCTTAGTATAATAATGCGCAATGACATTATAACCCCACGCAATATAATTAGGTGCCTCAGTACAACACACCGCGAGGAGATCAAACTGACTATAGAGGTGGAGGAAAAGGTAGAGGAGGATTTGGAAGAGGCAGAGGTCCAATAGTGTGCCACAACTACCAACAACCAGGACATTATGCAAGGAAATGCCCACTTCCACCTGCGACATGTATGTACTGTCGTGCAACAGACCATGACACAGAAGAATGTCCAACACTTTTGGGAAATATCCAAGATAAGAGGAATCAAAACAATCAGAATGTCCAGTGGATCTCCGCAGAAGCCAGGGATGATGGAAGACATATCAACATAGTTACATGAGGAGGTGCTAAGACAGGAATTGATGCAGTAAGACTAGATCTAGCATAACATCAATGGGTGAAGAAAAATACTGAAACACATAAGCAGTTTGATGCGCAGAAAGAAAAGGAGACATTCAAGGAGGCCAGGCACGAGTTCCTCAAACAATATGTTGTGTCTACATCAGTTGCGCAACATACTCAGAACGCACCAATGTACGAGATGCCTTTATCAATGGATCACACCAACAAAGCACCACCTTTAGCGCAAGTAAGTACCATAAAGACTTTTCTGCAATCCTGTGTGAAGCTATTGAATGACCCATCATCTGTTAAAGTTTTGAAAAATTTGTTAGCAAGATTTAATATAAAGGTATATGGAAAGTTAGAGCATTAAACAATCAATCACCTCCATACAAGGAGGACAAGCAGAGAATTCAGACTGAATGCCAACATTGGAGATTTCAATATGGGGGATATTACACTGGATTTAGGCTCTATGGTAAATGTGTTACCCAAGAAGACATTGAAGTGTATGGGAGATCCCATACTAGGCTATTCACCCGTCCAGTTGAAGTTAGCAAATCAACACAAAGTTCTACCAATTGGAAGGCTTAAGGGTGTGACAATAGATTTGGATGGAGTGTGCACTAAGGCAAACTTTGCAGTGATAGAAATAGTGGATGGCACAACACCTTATCCAACATTGCTTGGCTTGGATTGATAATTTGATAACCAGGCCATAATCAACTTGAAGACAAGGAACATGACATTTGAATAAGAAGAATACAGATTCATTGCACCATTAGACCCTTCAGAAGGAGAAAGGTTTGTGGAACCTACCTGTTTATATATGGATGAAATCAACCAGTTGTACAGAACCATCACGTGCAAAGAAGACTATGTTAACCCAACTACAAATGGGTTACTCGTTTGGAGGAGCATCACATCATGTGCTTCTAACTTAGATACATGTTTGGAAAATTGACATCAGAGATTACATGAAGTCTCCATAAGAAGGTGCACAAGAATAGACCACGCAGTAAGATGGGTGGGTACCGAGATAAGAGAACCTCCCAGTTTTCATGGCATAAATGACTTAGAATAATTCCTAACAAGATATGAAGATGAAGTGTTAGAGAGTCAGAGAATATTATCCTTGGACATTTCACTCAAGGCAACACCTGCAAGATGGTGGGGTGCGCACAAAGAAACAGTTAAGGACTGGTACCAATGTAAGTGACTAATGTGCATTCGATTCAACGCAGAGAAGGAGAGAAATAAGCTACAAAGATATGATGGACATGGGACATTGGCATAACATTTGGAGAAATGCAGAACATAATGGAGGATGACACCACTAGAGGAATGGCCTCATCACTTCATCCATACATTTGAAGGAATCCCAGAAAAATGGTATGTAGACGAGGAGATGCGTAGAGGTACTACCTAATGGAAAACACTACAACATAATTTTTTAGTAACCTTCTCATTTGAACATGAGAAACCAAACATTGATTCAACACTGAAGCATATAAAAGGTGTGATATTTATTGATGAACTAGAGGTTGAGTTCATGATAGAGTATCAACAACAGAACAAACAGATGGTCAAGGAATTTCTGTCATGCTACCATGTGGAAGAAGAAGCACCAGATGAAATGACTTGCACAATATTCAGATTAAAGAAATAGAAGGTGAAAGAGAAGTGGAAGGTCCATCCTTGGAATCAGAAGTATTTGCTGCACCAATCAAGGTGAAGAAAGCCAACATTGGAACAACTGATAATCCTAAAATGGCCAGTATTGGAGACTATTGGGATGAACAAACAATGAAAAGAATAACAAAGTTACGGCATGAATACAGTGACCTATTCCCAACAACCTTCATAGATATTAAAGGCATAGAGGGAGAGCTAGGAGAGATGAAGATACCTCTCAAACCTGAGGCAAGACCTGTTAGACAGAGACCTTACAGATTGAATCCAGTGTATAAGAAGAAAGTCAAGGCAGAAATTGATAGAATGTTGGAAGTTGGTATCATAGAACCAATAGAGGAATATGAACGGATAAGTCCTATGGTAGAGAAAGAAAAGAAGCAAGGGGGGATAAGGATTTGTGTCAATATGGGAAAATTGAATGATGCTTGCTTACATGACCCTTTTCCCACCCCTTTCACAGATGAGGTATTAGAGAATGTGGGAGGCCATGAAGCATACTCATTCACATATGGATTCTCAGGTTACCATCAGATCAAGATAGCTCTGGAAGAAGAGTACAAGACTACTTTTGCTACAGAATGGGGATCCTACAAGTACACAACCATGCCTTTTGGGCTGAAGAATGCACCAACCATATTTTAAAGAGTAATCATAGCTGCTTTTAAGGAATTCATACATCAATTTTTAGAAGTATATCTGGATGAATGGACTGTATATAGTATTTTAAAAGACCATGTAGAAGTATTAAGGCTGATGTTGGAAAGATGTAGGTAGTGTCAGATATCATTGAATATAAAAAAATTCATTTCGGGACACCTTTTGGAATATTGTTGGGACATATAGTCTGTAAACAAGGGTTATTGGTGGATCCTGCTAAGAGTGCAGTCATTGTTAATTTACCACCACCAAAATCAGTGCGCCAGTTGAGAGCAACACTGGGACATACATGATATTACAAGAAATTTATCAAAGGGTATGCGCAGATCAATGCGCCAATGGAAAAATTGCTAAAGAAGGATATCAAGTTTCAGTGGAATGAGGACTGTCAATGAGGGTTGGACACCTTAAAAGAAAATATGGTCACAACACCTATCTTAGTATTCCTAGACTGAGAAAAGACATTTCATGTGCATGTAGATGCATCAACCATAACACTTGGAGCAATTCTGGCGCGTCGAGGAGCGGGGGATTTAGACCATCCTGTCGCCTTTGCAAGCATAAATTTGTCAGAATCAGAGCAGAATTACAACAACACAGAAAGAGAAGGCCTAGCCATGGTATATGCACTTCAGAAGTTCAGGCACTATTTGTTGGGAAAACACTTTAAGATGTTCACAAATCATTCTGCCCTAAAATATTTAGTCAACAAGCCAGTGTTGGGGGGGAGGATCTGTAGATGGCTGATGTTATTTCAAGAATTTGATTTTGAAGTGATATTCAAACCAGGGAAGTTGAATGCAGGACCAGATAACCTGTCAAGGGTCACTAATGGAGAGGAACCTACCAACTTGGAAGAAAACTTCCCTGATGCGCAGTTGTTTTTAGTATAAATAGCTGATGAATATTTTGTTGATATCATTGAATATTTTAGTACATGGATTGCGCCATAAGAATTTAGCACTACGTATAAGAAGAATCTAGTACTCAGAGTTGCAGACTATCAATTGATTGCAGGACACTTATATAAAATGGGCACAGGCAACATTTTGAGATGGTGCGTATTAGAGCATGAAAGGCCCATAATTTTGACAGAAGCTCATGAGGGAATAGTTGGAGGACATTATGTAGGAAAATATACCGCACAAAAGGTATTGCACGCATGACTATGGTGGCCAACAGTCTATAGAGATTCCAAGGAATATTGTCAGACATGCGATGTCTGTCAGAGGGTTGGTGAACCTAACAGAATGGATGAGATGCCCCTGATACCACAAGTAAATTTGCAGGTATTTAAAAAATGGGAAATAGACTTCATTGGGCCAATCCATCCACCAACAAAAAGGTCAGGAGCAAGAAATATCATTACTGTGAAAAAATATTTAACAAGATGGGTAGAAGCAACACCAGTCAAAGACTGCAGCACAGAGACAACAACACACTGCCTATTTAAGCAAGTGGTTACCAGATTTGGATGTCCAAGAATTTTTATGAGAGATCAAGGCACTCACTTCATCAACAACACTATTAGGGCTATGACTGAGGAGTTTGAAGTCTATCACCATAATAGTACACCATACCATACTTAGGCAAATGGAACAATAAAACCCTTCAATAAGATCTTGGAGAATGCTCTGACAAAGATCTACAATGTCAACATGTATGATTGGGATTTGAAAATACTAGCAATACTATGGGAATACAAAACTACATGCAAGAAGTTGACATGACATACACCATTTAGATTGGTGTATGGGCATGAAGCAGTAGTACCATTAGAATTTCTGGTACCCAATCTGCCCATAGAAGCAATCACCAACATGACAGAAAGAGGCACAGTAAAGGAGAGGTTGAACCAACTAATGGAAATGGAAGAGGATAAGATTCTGGCAAGATTTCACTAGGAAGTACAAAAATCCATAGACAAATCCTGAAATGACAGACATATCAAGAGGAAGAGTTTCAAGGAAGGAGACCTAGTCTTTCTCTACGACAATAAATTTTTCCAACATCCTGGTAAGTTTAGCATACATTGGCTAGGGCCATATGAGGTAAATATTGTCACAGATGGAGGATCTATATAGCTAAAGGATTTTGTAGGAACATAACAGAAAGGAATAATCAATGGTAGTCGACTGAAACTGTACAGGGACAATCGACCTCCTAACACTTAAAAGTTACAACGCAGTAAGAAGGACATGTACATAGTGTACTATAGTAGAAGCCAGGATACAAAAATGACAAAAAAAAATAAAAAGGAGAAAAATAAGGAAAAAAAAAATACAAAATTAGAAAAGAAAGAAAATACAAAAACACTGGGAAAAGTTGCGCGTAGAAATTACTGCGACAGACATCAGAAGACTGCGCGCAGTAAAAAGTGGAGTCGACGCAAACGCACACAAAAAGTGAAAAGTAAACACGACACGATCTATAAAGGTGGAAAGCGTACAATTATCCAACACTTAGCGAATTTCGAGCTCAAAGCGAGAGAAATAACCCGTGCCCTAATTACCAAGTTGCGAAATAGCAAGCCAACTTTTGATAGTTGCAAAGGATGACTCCACCAAAGTTTGGATTGCCAGGACAATTTATCCAGGTCACTCAACAGGGACAAAGGCGTAAAGAGAGGATGCAACAACCCGAGAATATAGTTGAGCTCGAGGATGTGACCACCTCGAACCTAGAATCGATTAGCCCAATGCAGGTCGAGGAAGAGCTCCCTACAATGCAACAAGGAGAGATAGGGCAGAGCTCCACGATCCAAAAATGGGGTTTCAAACCCTAACCCCGAGACACTTGCAAGACCAGATGACACAGTGGGACAACGATAGTCCTAGACACAAGACAAAGTACAGGTCGAGGACATAACTATGCGGTGGGAGTCAGTAGGGGAAGAAGAGGGCGTAGAAGCAGCAGAGGTAGGCACCTCTACTATGGGGCAGAAAATAAATTCCCCTAACAGTATGGAAATTACCCTCCCATTTCTCCTAGACGCAGTCCCTACTGTTGATGACATGCTAGGAAAGGTACCCAAGCTTAGGTACGCAGACAATGACGTGCACAACATGGAAAAATTTCCAGAGTTGGCTAAGAAGAACTATTTGATTAACACAAGGAAAATTGTACCCCTAGGACGACCAGTGCTAGAGCCCACACAGTGGATTACAGGGATCATGAATCTCTTGGACATGCCATGTTTTGGGAGTGGTAAGAATGTTGGTATGTGCGTTAAACGACTAGTCGCCTGGGTCCGTGGAGACATCCTTTGTATGGATAGACCAGTGCAGATCGACGTGGCATTAATTGCCAATATCATAGGACTACCCACAGTCGACGCGCATCACAGAGACTTCTTATAAAACAAACCGCGTGAGAAAGAACTAGCGGAACAAGTGAAAGCATGGGATGCAATGTAACAATGAAAATCAATTTGGTATTTTTTTTTTTTAATTTACCTTACTTTGGTGCGCTTTTGGACATGTAGGTGCACTAGGGCATAATATGCAATGACATTGGTGTGATTTATTCGATGCATATAATTTTATTATAAAGTATGGTGATGTGTTTAAACATTGACTCTTAGGAGCATTATGTTTTGGATACGCCCCGAGGCGATTGATTAAACATGATGCAACGCTAGGTTAAATTTTATATATCGTTGAGCTAGTGGTGTAGTTAATGAAGTGTAATGCAATAGTGCAGGCATAAGCCCATTTTGCATCGGTGTTGGGGTGTTCCGAAAGATGCACCGCTTTATTTTTTGGTAATTTATTGTGGTGCGCTATCTTGAACAACATCGGTGCAAACATATATAGAATCACCAAAAATGATTCTCACTACGTATTTAACATAGTACTCTCCGCTTCGGGGCGAGCCAAACCATTTTGGCACACCGCACAAAATTGAAAAAAATGTCAAATTTCAATCTAAATTGTAATTTTGATTGGATAAAAATGAAAATAGGAAGGTAATAAACAATTTT
>SNQJ01S0009483.1:49688-64730 GCA_010110895.2 Picea sitchensis | reverse complement strand
GGGGCATCCTCTCCTTTTAGTCGAGCCTGCTTGCGCATCCTCCCCCGATGCGGGTGTGTGATTTTCAATTCCTTGTCATGTGGCAAGTGTGAAAGAAATAAAGGGTATATTTATTTTATAATATTTATTTATTTATCTTTTAATATGTATGAGTTAATAAGATAGACATTATTAAAGATTACCATGAATTTTGATTTATTAAATTGTTTTTATAATTAAATTTGTAAATGAAATTTTTATTTTTATGGATTAACAAGTTACAAATATTGATGTGAATATAAATGTTATGAAAATTGGATTTAATATAGATTTAGTTTTAATGTTCTACATTTTACTCTTTTATAATTTTTTTTTTATGAGTTTTGTTAAAAATTCGACTAGAAATTAAAAAAGATGGATGTAATTGTAGATTTCAGTGGTTGAGATTACATTTTTTGGGTGTCTTCGAGGTTTTTGAGTGTGCTGAATTGATTTATGCACTAAAAATGTGATTTAAACAATGTAAAATTGTGATTTTGCCAATAATTGATTTGTTGAATTTCGATGATAATGGTCAGCAAAAGTAAAAATTATAGAATGTTTAGACTATATATTTATTTTAAGTTTAGTGAAAGGGGCATAATGGGAGAGAACTATGTATTTCTATATGAGGGGCAACACGATGATTAGAAGGTTGACAAGTTTCATGGTCTGTCGATAGAGAAAATCATGGAGCCAAGTCCCTATGGCGCTTGGGGCACCCACACGCCCTGACCCCCAACAACCTTCCCAACTCTGCTTAATTCTTTATTTTGTTGTTCTATGTCATTTCCTTAGCGTGGTCGAGGGGTGTTCCTCATCTTATCATCTCAATTTGGGAGGCATCTGCATGATAAAATGGTTTATGGATGGTCTGGGGCATATTTGCAGGAGACGGGGAAAAATTGTGTCTAAACCTCTCAGTTCGTGGCTTGTTCACTATCTCTCACTTAATGAGTCGATGGGTTTTCTACAGGGTGGTTGTTGTCCCGTGGAAGTTTGTGTAAGTGGGTTGAGATGATGGCAAGGCCTAGACGAGGGGGGGAAGGGGGCAAGAGACAAGGTACAAGCACCACTAGAAAGGCCCCATTGAATAAGAAGACTTCAACAACAGTGAAGGAGAAGAAATAGGCTCGAGACACAGAGTATTAGTATATGGAAAATTGCTCAAACGTGACGAGAGAGCAGGTTGAGGATCTAGAAAAACAATCCATCATAGACACCAGTATATATCAAACAACCGTCTCTTGGAGGAAGTAGAACAATGGGTGTTAGACTCAGGGTACTCCTGAACCAGGGAGACCAAGTATTTTCAGATTGCAGAAGTGTACTGGATGGTAAATGTCATGATTGCTCGGGCTATGGAGAAGAAACATGAAGAGTAGCAAGACATTTTGCACACCATTCAGATCTATGAAGGTAAATTCCAGGTGGTGTGTAAGGCTATCTTTGGGATTGGGATCACAATCACTCAGGTTGTAGATGAGCATACAAGTAAACAAAAAATGGAGGACCGAACTGGCTCGGTGGGAAACCAAGCCAATCCACTTGAAATTAATGATGACCCCCAACCTTTAAGAACAACTCAAGAGAAGACTGGCAAGGAAGATGTGCCACTGGAATTGGTAATTGAGGAAAGTCCAACTTCCCCTATTGCATGATGTTTTCTCTATCTAATAACATTTTCTACTTTACAGTAGTAGGTGCATATGGATAATTATGATGTCCTTTTTTTTTACTGCAAACAATTGTTTACTTGGTATACTTGAAACAATCTAATCATATATGAAAACATTATACTAATAGAGACTTTGATTTCTTCTTAGGACAAGCCAAGAGGGGAGAGGTTTGTGCTCTAGGAGATCCTCCAACATTCATAAAGTTCTAGACAACATTTGGGTTTATCCCACCTTTCCAACATAGGGTGAGTGCAAAGGGAATATGAACTGAATGCCCCATTATCTAGCTCATGGAACTCCTGGTGAGTTGTAGCCTTGGATATCTACCATGCTTGCTTGATCCTTGACTTCCTTTAAGACACCATCCTTGTAGGTTGTCTTTATTTCCTCTACATTGGAGTATATGGGCTTATCTTCAGTTTTCTCAAGTATTGTGTACAAACAATACTGGTTTATCCTTGGTGTGCCTTCTACACCATCTCCATTTGGAAGCATGGGTTTTTGAACCACTCCATTTGATGGAAAACATGGAGGTAGTAAGAGAAAACACAGAAAGAAGAAGCTCAAAGCGATAGGAGGTTGTCATAACTCCTGTAAAAAATCCTATCTTCATTGTACCCATTGCAGAATGAATGGGTCACGTGAAGCCACTGTCTGCAGAGTTCCATGGGAGAATATAGAAGAAAGACAAAGTCAGAAAGAAGACATAGATATAACTTCAGGACCAACAAAAGGTAAAACACTTGTTCATTATGTTGTTTCCTATTTCCATATAGGAGTAAATGAAGATCTATTTAATACTTCATTTTCTTCTGGGGGAGATGCATGGCTTCTTAACACAAGTGAAACCTATCACATGACATTTCAAAGAGACTTCTTCAAATACTTTGATGATAATGTAAATGGCATAGTGTACTTTGTAGATAGATCAAGTCTAAAACCTTTGGGAATGGGCACCATTAGGCTTAAGTTGCCCAGACTCCCATATTTTATTTTTCATAATGTACTCTATCTTCCTGAGTTGCAAAGAAAATTTTTGTCCCTTGTGCACATTAGACAACAAGGCCACTTTGTTCATATGTTCGGTGGAAAAGTAGAAATAAGGAATGATTATGACAACATGGTTTTCATGAATGGAATGGAATATGGAAGACTATTGAATTTGAATGGGACATCTTCCCATACACACATTGTTGCATACCTATCTCATCACGACTCAAGTATAATGTCATCTAGTATTTTGTGGCATGCTAGATTTGGCCATATCAATTATGACAATCTTCGTTTGTTGAGAAAGAATGGTGTTTCTAGTTTTCCTACTATTCCTAGGAAATTGAAGCAATGTGATTTTTGCATCCTTGGAAAACACAACAAAAAACCCTTTCATGATTCTACTTCCAGAGCATGTAGAAAAATTCAATTGATTCATTCTGACTTATGCATCCCTATGCCAGTTCCTTTTGCAAATGGAAACAAATATATCATGACCTTTATTGATGATTACAACAGAATGTGTTGGGTGTACTTGTTGAAAGATAAATCACAATATTTTGAAACATTTAAAAATTTTCATGTATGAATTCAAAATGAAGCTCAGTCTCGTATTGGCTCTTTTTGCACTAATAATGGAAGAGAATATACTTCTAATGAATTTGAAATCTACCTTTGCCAACATGGGATGAAACATCAAACCACAATTCCATACAATCCCCAACAAACTGGTGTGGCTGAACGAATGAACAAGACACTCCTAAATATGGTTTATTCCATGATGTTTTTTAAGAATGTTAAATTGGTGTTTTGGGCTGATGCAGTTCTATGTGCAATTTATGTCAAAAACAAGTGTCTATTTCATGTTCTTAAAAACAAGAATCCATATGAAATGTTGTATGGACGCATTCCTCTGGTGAGGCATCTCAGGATCTTTGGTTCCACATGTTATGCCTTGATTCCTAAGGAGCAAAGAAGCAAGCTTGATGCAAGGAGTCAGAAGTGCATCTTCTTTGGGTACTCAAATACCACCAAGGGATATCGCTTTACAATGAGACAAACAAGAAATTCATCCTTTCCAGAGATGTCTTATTTCTTTAATCCACCAAGAAAGATGAAACAATTGAGAGGAAGCTTGATCATTTGGACATATTCACTCGTGTAAAGACATATCATGAATTTGATGATGAGATTCTGGATCTTGAAGGGGGGATCCCTATATTGGGTTAATCTTTGGAATCTCCTTTTGAAGCACCATCTTCCCCTCATGAAGAAGTTCATGCCACTTCATTAGAACCCGAGGTTTAGTTGGATGATGTGATTGAGAGGATTGAAAAGTTGAGGCTTGATGAGAACTCAACACCATCTCAATCAGTTAAGCAACTTGGACCATCTCATAAAGTTCCTCCAAAATATCTCACAAAAACACTTGAAAGTTTTCATCCTAATGAGGTCGAAAAGAAAGGAACCATAATGTCCTCAAGACAAGATGGAGGTAATGTAGATAATTCAAACACAGGTGATGTAGATGACATGGATGCTTCATATGATTGTGAGTTGAATTTGTCTACTAACCATGAACCGACTTCCTTTAAAGAAGCCACTTCTCATGATGAATGGAAAGAAGCCATGCAAAGGGAATATGATTCTCTCATTAAGAATGGGACATGGAAATTAGTGGATCCTCCATTTGGAACCAAACCAATCGGTTGGAAGTGGGTATTCAAGAACAAGTACAGATCAGATGACTCACTTGAAAAGCACAAATTAAGGCTCGTGGAAAAATGATTTGCACATAAAGAAGGTGTTGATTATGAGGAGACTTTTTCTCCAACAACAAAATGGGATACCATCCAAACTCTATTTTCCATGACAACATAGAATGGATGGAAAATTCATCAAATGGATGTGAAGACTGCTTTCTTGAATGGAGACTTGAAAGAGAATGTGTTTGCATCTCAACCAGAAGGATTTTTTTTGAAGGGATAAGAACATAAGGTATGCAAGCTCATCAAATCCTTATATGGCTTAAAACAAGAACCACGAGCATGGTATTAAAAGTTAACCAAACATCTTCTGAAATTAGATTTCAAGCATTTCAATCTTGACAATGCAACTTTGTTTTTCAAGAAAGTTGGAAAAATTGTTGTATATATTGTAGTATATGTAGATGATCTATTGATAACAGGGAACAATGAGAACTACATTGCATCCATAAAGAAAAATTTGACAAAAGGATTCAAGATGACATATTTGGGACATATTCACTACTATTTGGGCATTAAAATGATTCAAAATCCAAAATACATATTCATCTCCCAAAAGAAGTAAATTGGAGAACTATTGAACAAGCTTGGCATGACTAAGTGCAATCAAGTTTCTACTCCATTGGAACATAATTTGAAACTCACATCAAAATAAGGGAGTGAATTTGAGGATGCAACAAAGTATAGACAACTTGTGGGAAGTCTTATCTATATTACTACCACTAGACTAGACATTTCATTTGTTGTTGGGATTCTTTCTAGGTTCATGCAAAATCCTTGTGAAGGACATTGGTCTGCTGCAAAAATAGTTCTAAAATACTTGAAAGGAACTCAAGATTTTGGACTCAAGTACTCTAAGGTAGATGACTTCAACCTGATCATATATTCTGATTTGGAATTTGTTGGGGATAAGTAAACTGGAGTATCAACTCAGACTATCTCATGAGTCTTGGATCATCAGTTGTCTCCTGGAGATCACACAAATAATCAATCCTAGCAGATTCCACAACAGAGGTAGAATATGTGGCAGATGCAGAAGTGACAAAGGAGATTGTGTGGCTCAGGAAAATACTTGAATATTTGCAGGATAAACAAGTAAATTCTACTCCTCTTCTTGCTGAAAATAATAATGCAATCAAGTTGGCCAAGAAACCCATATTACATGATCGAACTAAGAACATCAACACAAAGTATCATCTGATTTGATATCATGTAGATAGCAAGACTATTCACTTGAGACATTGTTCCACAAATGAGAAAATTATGGACATCTTCACCAAAGCGCTTGGAAGAGAAAATTTTGAGAAGTTCAGAATGATGCTTGGAATCACACACACCCCTTTGGATTAAGGTGGGGAATGTTGGACACGTAATCCTTCGGATTGTATTACTTGTAACATATGTTTTAAATATGAAGAGTCATAGGTGATAGGAAGGGTCACTCGTTAGGGAAGACCAACATTTGTGTATTTATGTATATATGCACCGATCATTATAATGCAAAGCACATCAAGTGTGGAGTCAATTTTCTGACCACTCTTGGCCGGACAAAATCTTTGGAAAAAATAATTATTAATAAAATACAATCATTGTTATTTTAGTAAACAATTTTATTATAACCTTGTCTTGTAATATTTGAATAACAAAAACTTAAAAAATAACATTATTATTACATCATCAACATTATTATTAGTGAATAAATATCCTATAATGTTATTATTATAATATATGAAAAAGACATAAATATTCAAGTCACAATCATTTCACTCATCATATTGAAGTATTTTTTTGTATCTTGTTGGAAAACAAACAATTCACCTTGAACAACAATTAAACATTATATGGCATTAATGGTTATAACTTTTTGCAATCACAATCCAAATTAAATGATTTCATAAAAGTAAAGTTAAACATTATATGACAACTATAAATTTAAATGAGTGATACATATCAAATTTCACTTAAAAATAGAGAAATCATTAACAATGTTCTTCATTAGCATACTTACATTACATTTTATAAATCAAACAACAACAACAACCACAACATTATATGAAAACCATAATATACATTAGCGATATACATATGAATATACGTGTCAAACATATATCTCACCAAAATCTACAATAAACATGTCATATATAGATCTCTAGTCAAATATAAAACAATATGTATAAATGTCAATTAGTACCACTACTAGCTAGGTCCACCACCAGAGCCAAGTGCATTAGTATCTCTGCTACAAGAGGTAGAACCTCTATCAAGAACTCCTATCTCAAAAACAAATGTCGGCATAAGTGCACTATCAAGTGTCTCTATATCAATATCATGAATATGTGCATCAACAATACTGGATGTGATCATAGTGTCCAAAGCATCAAAATATTCTGACACATGTGGGTTAAGAGGAGGAAGAGTGGGATTGGTGGATGATGACACATGTGGATTAAGAGGAGGAAGAGTGGGATCGATGGATGATGACACATGTGGACTAGAAAAAAGACAATGATCGGTGGGTGGTGCAACAAGTGGAGGAAGAGGGGGAGGAGGAGGATCAGACGTGGATATAAGTTCATATACATGTGTTGGGGAAACATGAGGATGAGGACGAGGATGAGGATGATGATAAAATGTGGATGGGCGATCAGTAGATGCTGCAACCGACTCATGTGGAGGAGAATCATGAGGAAGAGGAGGACAATGTGGTGGAGTAGAGGATGTGGATGGCTCTGCTAATGTGCTATATGTAGTGTGATCATGAGAACCAACCCTTAACATATCAATGAGGTTGACTGCATCGACATCATCATGTCACGAGGCACACACCTGCATGTAGTAGAGATCTCTTCTACCTTTAATATGTCTCTAGGGGGTACATCTACCACTCTGTGACTAGTCATGACATGACATAACTCATATGCCACTTCTAGCGAACTCTCGTATCCGGCATGCGTAGCATGTGGGGGGGTCTTTGTACTACTGTAGGTTTTTCCTCAGCCTCCTCCATCACCTCATCCTCATGTTGGGGAGGCGCATCCCCAACATATGTGCCAATATCTAAAAAAAATAGATAATAATTATAAGATAATTGAAAAAAATGTTACAATAAATTACATGTGCATTAAATAAGACATAAAAATATGCAAATAGATTGATCAAAACATAACGATAATATTACCTCTCTCATATGTTGGCTCCTCTATTGTAAATCATATGTTTGTACATCCTCTCCAATATATCCCCGCATACAGGTACTCTACAATATCGAGGACATTATCATCCTCACTAGCCAATAAATCAAATAATTCCCTTCCCACCGGAGTAATGAGAAAATTAGACTGGCCCCTCTTGGGCATCAACTTCCCCCACATGCGCATATGTGCATCAAACATAGGCCTAGAAGGAAATAAAGGTACCTCTAACTGAGTGGCATGAACCCTCTCAAAAATAGTTTATACAACTTAGACGCAAATGGGAAGAATCTCATCCCAGACAAAATATAGCAACAATGATCTAATGCATGACAAAACTATCTTAAAAAAACATCTTTCCACCTAATCAATTGGGGCTCCCGCAATAAACTATCTAAATAATACAACATATGGAAACTAATGTGTTTCCCATCAGAGTTATACTGTGACAGTGACAAGAGCATATAACACATGCACCTAACACCCTCTCTCTCAATTTCACCTATCTGTAGTTGACCACCTTTAACTTGGAACTATGAAGCTGAAGGAATATCTGGTTTGACATATCTCTGCACATATGCCAACTGGGTCTCTCCTGTAACACCTAGCGGTAGCACATGGAAATGGGGAAAATACAATCCTCTCGTAGACAACCCAGTGATGAAATAGACATCCTCCTCCTTGGGATGATATCACATATCGATACCAACCATGAACCCTTGTCTTGCATGATCCCAACGATGGATCAACTATTGTAACAATGTAGAGTTCCCCCTAAGGGATATACCCTCCTGATAAAAATTCAAGAGGGAAATATCCATTAAAATTGCAAGAGTACGATGTGAAATAGAGTGAGGGTAAGCCTCCCTATCCCTCCCCCTGGCCTCCAACTCACTCTCAAAAGCATACGTCTTGAACTAATACCGCCCCACCTTCTCCTACTCTCATCTTCGTTGTCTCTAATTTAGATACAAATACTTTTAGACACGTGTATTTTAAAAAATCCAAATTTATTTTTTTTACAAAAAAATATTTAAAATAAATTGGTGCACCTCCAATAGTTCATACGCCCCACATTTGATGTGCTATCTCAAAAAAACAACACCTATAAGTGGTGTGTCTCATAGGACTATCTACACCGACGCAATGCTTTTAACAACATTGGTTCATATCGTTGAGAAAGATGCACCACAATGCTAAAACTTATAGCGCACAAATCCACGGTGCCCTTTTTTAAACCAAATGCATCGGTACACCATGTCTACTAGAGCACTGACATGCTATCTATTGGTGATGTTGTTTTTATGACAATGGTGCTTTTGGTGGACTAATGGGCACCATTAAGCTAAACTTCATTATCGTAGTTGAAGCAGTGTGATGTGTTACTATTAACACACCGGCTCCACCGTGATAGTGGAGCACCGACGTTTTGTACCTTGGTGCATTGTAAAGGATAGAGAACTAGGAATGAGGCATCCAATGAGACACCCCGCTATGAAAATTCAAAAAATATATGTCCTGGTGCATTTCTGTATACAATACCAATGTGTTGGATTACAATGGTTGCACCGCTACATTAAATTTTATAAATCGTTATGTTAGCGATGTCGTTAGTCAAGTGAAGTGTACTGGCGGGTAATGTTAAATGACACCAACAATATTTATTTGGTGTGTGTATTATTTTTATAAATTATGGCAGTGTGTTTGAAAATTGGCGTGTTGGGGCGTTATGTGCCGAGTTTGCACCAATGCGGTTGGTTAAAATTGGTGCACCACTAGGTTAAATTTTCATATAACGTTGAGCCAACGATGCAGTTAATGAAGTGAAATGTTTTGGTGCGGGATAAATCCCATTGTGCACCGGTTTCGGGGAGTTCCGAAGGACACACGATATTGTAAAGCATATAGAACCGAGAACGAGGCATCCAATGAGACGCCCCGTTATAAAAAATCGGGCAATATATGTCCCGATGCATTTCTGTATACAACATCAGTGTGTTGGATTGAAATGGTTGCACTGCTATGTTAAATTTTATAAATCATTATGTTAGTGATGTCGTTAGTTGAGTGAATTATAGCAGTGTCTAATGTTAAACAACACAAGAGCGATTTATTCAGTGCGTGTATGTTTTTTATAAAGTATGGAGGTGCATTTGAACATTGACGCATCGGGGCATTATTTTTCGGGTATGCCTCGATGTTGTTGGTTAGAATTGGTGCATCACTAGGTTAAATTTTATATATCATTGAGCTAACAGTGTGGTTAATGAAGTGAAATGTCCCGGTGCAGGTAGAATCCTATTGTGCCCTGTTTTTGGGGCGATATGAAGGACACACCGCTTTGTTTCTAATAATTCATCGTGGTGCGCTTGAGTAAATGGCACCAATGCATACATTTATGCGATGCTCACTATTTATTTAATATAGTACTCATTGCTTCGTGGTGAGCGAAACAGTTCAGGCGCATAGTGCAAAATTGAAAAAAATCATAAATTTCAAACTAAATTGTAATTTTGAATGGATGAAAATGCAAATAGGAAGGTAATAAAAAATTTACCTGGTCTCTTATGTCTCGAGGAGGCATGGTTGCACCATTGAGACGAAATGAAAATCTGTGGCAATTTCCAAACTTTGGAAATGTGTGGAATCCATCAATGGATCTATTCAAGTTAGTGTAGAGCACCAGAAACAAGGCATCTTAGGAATAAAGGTGAGCAACAGTGCTTACTTGAGAGTTTGAAAGCATGGGATGCAATGTAACAATGAAAATCAATTTGGTAATTTTTTTTTTAATTTACCCTACTTTGGTGCGCTTTTGGACATGTAGGCGCACTAGGGCGTAATATGCAATGACACTGGTGTGATTTATTTGATGCATATAATTTTATTATAAAGTATGGCGGTGTGTTTAAACATTGACTCTTAGGAGCATTATGTTTTGGATACGGCCTGAAGCGATTGATTAAACATGATGCAACGCTAAGTTAAATTTTATATATCGTTGAGCTAGTGGTGTAGTTAATGAAGTGTAATGCAACAGTGCGGGCATCAACCCATTTTGCATCGGTGTTGGGGTGTTACGAAGGATGCACCGCTTTATTTTTTGGTAATTTATTGTGGTGCGCTATCTTGAACAACATCGGTGCAAACATATATAGAATCACCAAAAATGATTCTCACTACGTATTTAACATAATACTCTCCGCTTCGTGGCGAGCCAAACCGTTTTGGCACACCGCGCGAAATTGAAAAAAAATATTGAAAAAAATGTCAAATTTCAAGCTAAATTGTAATTTTGATTGGATAAAAATGAAAATAGGAAGGTAATAAATAATTTTCATGCTTGGTTCTATCCTAAGGAGGCATGATTGCATCGTTGAGAGGAAATGAAAATTTTTGGTAATTTCCAAAATTTGGAAATGTGTGGAATCCAACAATGGAGCTATCCAAGTCAGTGTAGAGCACCGGAAACGAGGCATCTTAGGGAAAAAATGTGAGCATCGGTGCTTGCTTGAGATTTTGAAAGCACGGGAAGCACTGTAACAATGAAAATT
The DNA here is from genome assembly GCA_010110895.2 of Picea sitchensis. Taxonomy (NCBI): domain Eukaryota; kingdom Viridiplantae; phylum Streptophyta; class Pinopsida; order Pinales; family Pinaceae; genus Picea; species Picea sitchensis. The sequence continues at coordinate 53,532 of SNQJ01S0009483.1, read as the reverse complement.
GGTTTGGTAATTTTTTTTTATTTACCCTACCTCGGTGCACCTTTAGACAACTAGGCACACCGATGTGATTTATTCGATGCATGTAATTTATTATAAAGTATGGTATATCTACTGGAACATGGATGCACCGAGGTGTTCTTTTTCATGAATGGTCTGGTGCATCGATTCCTTACAGGCGCATCGATTAAAAAAAACCTTCTTAAAAAGCTCCCACGACCCACCTCTGCTATGAACAATGACGCAATGTTTGAACATTCAAGAATCAACAGGTTAATTTTTAGATGTGCACTAATGCATATGGGCCATAAAGGCACACCAGAATATAAACATCCACAAATATCATTGGTCACCTGCCTCCACTAACAACCTCCACTATAAATAGCTAAAAGAAGAATTTTCCAGGGAGGTTCTGTAAAAACCTTTGCAAGAAGGTGTTCTCCTTTCAATGTGTTGTCTTCTAACTCCATAGTGAATTGAATATATTTAGATCAACTATTAATATGCTCAACAAATTTGTTGATTTCCTCTTACCATCAAGCCACTTAACATTAGTGTCGTCCACATATCTAACCCAAAAATCAAGTTTCGTAGGAGAGGAATCAAGATCCTTATGTTCAAAATTCTCCATGAAAATATTTGATACTATGGGAAAAAGAGGGGATCCCATGGAAAAACCACACGTTTTCTCATACAACTCACCCTAAAAACTAAAAAAGGTAGATCCAAGAAAAATCTCTACAATATGGGTAGTGTGAGAATCAATGACATGCAATTCATTGGTGGGGATCATGGTAAACAAGATACAACATTGATGTAGATTTTAGCCTTGTACAATTAATTACCGCAAAAAGATTCTTAATAAAATAGAAAATATACAATGGCACACACACAAACACATTACACAAATATTTTTACACTGGAAACCCAAACTGGGAAAACTAACAACCTATTCAGAGCCACACCTCTAATCTTATTTATTCATCATATTCATTGTTTACAATACAACATACATATAGGATCTCACAAAATCCAAACCCCTAATCCAATGAACTATATTAGTCAATAACCCTAATTCCTTAACCGGAATTAGAAAACCATTAGCAAAACCATGTGCGGAAAAAACCACAAAAAACGAACCAAATTTTTTTCTCGAGGGCTCTGTAGATTTTAACCTTGTACAATATTTTACTGCAAATATATTTTCAATAAAAGAACAAAAAATATACAATGGAAAATGCACACATTACACATAGTTTTTTCCCCTAGAAACCTAAACTGGGAAACCAACATATTCTATATTCATTCATTGTGATACATTGTTTACAATACAATATACATATAAGAGCCAGCGACATCCAAAATGATAACTCAATGACCTGGATTAGTCAACAACCCTAATTCCTTAACCAAAAATAGAAAACCATTGGCAAAAACCATGTGTCGAAAAGATACCCAACAATGGACATGAAAATCGAGGCGACATGAAAAATAAGGAAAAAAGTGACACGTTTCTCGAGGAAAAAAATTGGGGGTGCTAAGCATGCCCTAAACCCCCTTTTCTCCCATATCAGTGTACAATACATGGGATCAATTTTGCAAAGAATATAACACATACCCAAAAATTGAAACTAAGAAGGATGTCAATGTTGGCCACCTTGAGGTACTTGATCTTGTCTACGAAATGAGTGGAATCTTTGATGTAGGAATTGGTCTTCCCTACCAATACTTTGAGGTTATTGGCTAGAAATTTAGAAAAGAGGTAAGTTGGAGACCCAATCAGGGTCTAAGGGGAGTATTTTATTTGAGGATCTTAGGTAACCCATAAATTCTAGGTATGATGGGGCATTTCGGTATCAACCTATACTTGGCATCATTATTTAGGATATTAGATAACCCATAAATTCTAGGTATGAGGGGACATTTTAGTGTCAAACTATCCTTGGTATCATTATTTAGAGAGGATTTCTTAAAGGATTTAGTATATCCTTCATGATTTTATTAAGGGGGTTTTTAATCAGTTTTTTATACCATCCACTTAGGTCAAAATGCTCATGCATTTTCTTGTTATAATTGTCTTTTTGCATAACCATTATTGATCCCCATTTGTTTGCATTGAGACTGAAAACATTGTCATTATTCCTTAGATTTCTAAGCGCAACAACCTCTTTTCCACTTATATTTATCTTCAAAAGATTTGGTCATCTTAATGTGAGAGACATGTCTTGCCTTATTTCCTTAGCAACATTTTATGAAATACCTTAACACTATATATGATATCATCCTTGGGGATTTCCTTGGGAGCAATGGAAAAGCCTCAACCTCTTTCCAATATGAGAAATTCATATTTGTCAAGAATGTGGCTAGATAAATTTCCTACATATTTGGTATTTTCACCATAGTAAAAAAAGAACACATTGGTCGCTACTTCAACCATTCACTCAATTTTGTATGGGTCAATAATTGAATTATTCATAGTATTGTCATCTCTCAAGTGTGCGAGTGGTTTGCATTGTTTTCCTTCCTTAACATTAGTAGAAAAAATTAATTTCCCAGGTCTACATTCTTGCTCTAGAAATCTATGCTCTGTAGTAGACTCTATACTATCACCACAAGTCATTCTTTGTAACAACCATATAATTCTAAACATCATTAATGCTCCTAAGCCATTTATTTCGTAAACTGAAACAATAACTTCATAGCATAATATTGATTTTTATAACAACAACTTCAGTAACTTAGATTTATCAATAAATACTGAATTCATGGCAGAATGAAATAAATGCTTAACTTAACAAGTACCTGGTTCTGATGCTAATTTCTGTTGCCTCTTTGCTTTGCTGCTGCCTTCCTGCTACCTGATGCACAGATCAACCCTACCACAAACAAGAAAATAACTGCCCAAAACTACTGTCCTCCCTGCCAACTAGGAAAACTACCTAGCTCCAGGATATCTACAGATATCCTGGCCCCCGTGCCCAAAACTTCCAGCAACTCGGTGCCTCCCCTGATCAAAAGCCACAGCCAGAAACTCTCTTCTCACAGCAAGTCCAACAGCCCTCCAGGATCCATCCCCCCGTCGAATGATCCTCCCGTCAACCTTTCCCCTTCCCTTATTCCTCCTTCGCCGACTCATGCAGTTACTACTCCAACCACCCTCTGTCCTCCGTCTTTCATCCCCCCCTTCAATGTTTTATCTTCTCGGGATTCATAGCTCCCCCTCTGCATACACAACCATTTTTATAACATTTTTCATTGATCTCTTAAATCTATTTCTCAGGTCATTAAATGTGATTTGTAGTTAAATTATTACTTAGTTAACCACAATTATTATTTTTAATTAATTTTACTTTGTAATCTTTAAGTATTTATCTAATTAGGGTCGTTACATACACCCACCCTTCAAGAAAATTCGTCCCGAAGTTTAAGGTATCTGATGGTACAAAGGAAAAGAGCATGGTTCACACATTCACAACATGTAACTGACATTATCAGTAAATAAGTCAAGAAAGCTCATGCATACTAGTGTATATGTACAAGAAATGCATGTGTAGCTAGTACATGCAAATCTCATGCACATACTAATAATCAAACAGTCATCCTTTAATAATTCATGTATGCATTCAATCCATTCAGCAAGAATAGTCTTTTATAAAAGACAACAATCAATTAATTGTGTGAGAAATCGTTTAATTACCATTGTCCAGTTCAATACTTTATTTTAAACAACTGTGGTTTAGTTACATAATAATGAATATTCATATATACACCCTCTTTTATTTATTTATTTTATTTATTTATTTATTTTTATTTTTTGAAGGGACGACATCAAACTCCATCACAAGGC
>SNQJ01S0009483.1:34447-49377 GCA_010110895.2 Picea sitchensis | reverse complement strand
GATCCAAGAAAAATCTCTACAATATGGGTAGTGTGAGAATCAATGACATGCAATTCATTGGTGGGGATCATGGTAAACAAGATACAACATTGATGTAGATTTTAGCCTTGTACAATTAATTACCGCAAAAAGATTCTTAATAATATAGAAAATATACAATGGCACACACACAAACACATTACACAAATATTTTTACACTGGAAACCCAAACTGGGAAAACTAACAACCTATTCAGAGCCACACCTCTAGTATCTAGTAATTGTTTTCTTTTTTAGTTCTAGTTGCTTGTTAGTTTTTATGATTAACTAGAGATGATGTTTTGGACTCGTTATTCACATGTTAATACCCCCATGGACATCATTTTCATTTGAGACTCATGTGATTTCTCATTGATTGTTAAGTGATTTATAAATTATTAGTGTTTTATTGATCATATGTGATATACTAATCATTAAGTGTTTTAATCTTAATGTTTGAGAAATAATATTTATGACAATATACACATATGATTTTTATTATGTTCCTTCTTATTATGATTCATATTTCATCCATGATGATGATTCATGTTGTAGATGTGTATAGTATTATTCAGAAAAGTTAAAATTCTACATGTGAGACATTAAAAAATAGGTGGGAAATCTCATCGAGGCTAATGAGGGTGACCACATAATCCTAGTGCTTAGGAAACCTTGTGAAGGGAAAATGAATTGGAAAATGCTTATTAAAGTTAACTGCGTAAAAAGATCCAAGGGGAATGTGCTATAGTTTAATTTTCCCACTTTATGACACTTTTAATTTTATTCATAAGCCCAATTTCTCCTTTGAATGATCTACTAGGGGGAGGGGAAGGTCAAGAGCCATTTTTGAAGAGAGATGTTACACTTGAGAGAGTTTTAAAAAATATATGTTACATTTGAGAGAGTTTTTAAAAAGACATGTATGTTGGAGTAAGGGGGGTGGCCTAGGAAGAGATGTTGAGAAATTTGTATGAGTAAGAAATCTATGTTTTGAATTGTGATATTAGGGAGTAGACTGGTTGTTGCACTATCCTGGTTTGAGTGCATTTATGAGGTTGGGAGTGTACTTTCCTACCCAAGGGTACTAATGCTTATTTGTGTCTGGATATTGTTTATTTTTGGCCCTTAGGATGACACTACTAAGTATAATACTGACATATCCATGAGTATTAATAAGGGGATAGGATAGTAGTAATATCCGTGTATAGGGTCCCCACTATCAAGTATGATATTAATCTATATAGGGGTATTCATCAAGGGATAGGGTGGTTGTAATATCCATGCACACCAATCCTTGACGGGGTTTTGGGGTGTTGTAATACTAGGAGTCTCTCCACCACACTATGGTTGACTAGTTGAATGTTTGATCTGGAATCGGTTTTGGAGTTGTGTGAATTATCTACTGAGTGTATTTGAGTATCCTTCATTTCCATATCCTCATTAAACTTGACCCTGCTTTGGAGGTAGTACGTATTCAAAGTTGTTGTATTGGTTGGGTGGAAAATCGACCCTTGGATGTGATTTCTCACCTTTAGACTAACGATATGTTTTGGATTACTAGTTTTGATTGGAAACTGGCCTTCAACAAACCAAAGAATCTACTTGTGTTTGACATGGTATTTTCTATTATTTATATAACTATGCTTGATGTACTTTGAATGTAATGATATGAAATTAGAATGGTAACTTACCAATTTCATTGATGTGCTTCTATTCTAGACTTAGTTAGATTATGGTTATTCCTTTTGTGACTAAATTTTAGAAAGAAAAATGTTTATGTAGTTAACACCCTCTTCGGTAGTAGGGTTGTTACAAAGTGGTATCAGAGCCCCATTTCCAACAATTAGGTACCTTTGGGAGGGACGACTTTGTTGTATTATGACTTAGAAAAGGAGGAACCTTCAATCTTGAGTAGGTTACACTTAGGGAGGGGTTCATGATAAAAAAAAGGTTACTACTTATTTGATTAATTGGTTTAGTTATTAAGGATTTTCCTATTTGTTTTTTTTTCTTTGATTTCTTCCTTTTTAGATTCTTTTCTTCTTCCTTGCTTGTATAGTAAGATATAATTCATTCATTTGATATTATGGTATTTATACCTTCAACATAGCAATAATGTAGTTTTAATTATATGATCAATTCCCACGTCATTGCAAGTAAATTTATAACACCATTAAACCCTAAACCTTGAAATTACAATTAGCATAATTACATTTCTTTCCTTTCCCTACAAATTCAATGAACAAATAGTATATGGTTTATTTCTCCTTAGGCATGTCATGCAAGACTTAATTTACCAAGTGTGTAGTAGATGGTTTAATCAACTAACAAGCATTATGATTCCTTCTAGTGTTATTCTCAAGGCATTGTTATTATTGACCATCACTTTCATTCTATTTTATTTTGTTGAGCATTGTAAACAAAAGCATAAAACCTAATGCATAATCAAGCCATGAACCAAAAACTTGTATGTGGTATATCAATCATATGACCAACATGAGAACAAATACCCAAAATTTTAGTACCCTACTCCTACCTCGATCTCCGATGTAGAGGAAAACCCAAGACCTAACCATTAGCACCCATTTAAATGCATGCAAAGGGGGGAAACAAACTGTGGCCCACCCTAAGACAAACTTTGATCATTGGATGAAGAAACAAACCCAATAATTCCTCTATTAACTCCTTAGAAAATTCAACAGGCATGCCCTTGAACACCAAGTCATACCATAGATAAAACCTCAACCTAAACTGAGGCCATGACCCCTTCTTATAGCGTGGCTAGAACAACCAAAGGAAGGAAAGTTCATGGAAGACATCTCACAAACCTAGAAACCCAAAAGTGGAATTACGTCAATCACATCGAAACGAACTTGGAAGAAACACATAAATGGCATTGTCTAATTGTTCTACATTTTGGTCATTTTCATCGGAATTCGGAGACATAAATATGCATGAAATCACATTTTTCTATTATTAAATTACATTTATGAATGCATAAATGGATTAAGCATGTTGAAAAACCCTTGGGCACTTAGATTATACAGAATTAACCACCCAAATCTGCAGATCCAATAATTTCTCACCAGATTTCAAACAAAATTAAACAAGAAATATTCTCGAAAAAAAACCAGAACGTAAAACAGTTAAACTACGACCACATAAATTTCCAAACTTGACAGGTTAAATTCCCTTTATTGCAACCCAAACCCTGAAATCCTAATGCCTTTGGTGTATTTATAGCCTAGATTGGTGCCCATGTGCCCATTCCAATTTTCTCCCTATACACTAAGCTCTAGGCAGGTAGATGGAGTTGGGAACAACGAGCCTTGTACCTTGAAGCATTTATGTTAACCCTATGTGGAGTAGAGTATATGCACGTCCCTAGTATTGATGCCTATTCCCTTTTGGTTGAATGACATATGGCCAAGACAACATATTGCTTTAATATTTGTTATTTTGTATAATTGTAACTTTTATGTTTGTTACTATATATATATATATCGGATATTGTTTGTTATTTGATAATTGATTAAACTGTTTATTAATTGTTATGTTTGTGCATAGGTATAGTCTATGAATTATTATTACTAAAATATATTACTATTTTTATATATTATATGTGAATGTGATATTTAATCATATGTGGTATAAAATGAATGAAAATCGCCACATACCTAAGGAAGATTCAATTTTAGTAATGCATGTCGATTTTTTTAAGATTTCAATTTCCTCATCAAATTTGGTCTAATTTTCTTTATAAATATGCAAGCTATATTCTTATTTAAATACGATTAAATTGTGTGTTTTGTTCCACTAACTTATATGCATAACATATACAAATTGTGTAACATTCTTGAGGATATCTTTTCATATCAGTTTGAGTGTAAGGTTCACGCACCCTTGGTGGCATCCTAGGGAATCAATATATTTATGGATAAGATAGTTGTTGATTGACAAGGAGACCATATTTTGTTTTAGGAGGTACAATGTTCTAAGTGAAGCTTTCCTATGCCTAGATCACCCATCATTAGAGCATAAGTTGGTAAGTTGTTGAAATTGCCTTGTACATCCTTGTTTCTACTATAGGTGTGATACACGTCACTCAGTATAGACATGGGTTAATACATTGGAAGGTACAAAAATATAAGCAGAGTGAATTTGGTTGTGATATTTAGATTGGCCTTACACTTACACCCAAGGCATGAATCCATTACATGTAATTATTGGACCTTCATATTTTACTACAAGAAGACTAGGCATGAACACATCTAGTTCTCAAACCCAAAGTATGTGTAGGGGGACAAGTCAAGGTCATGCTCCCTTCAATGATCACCAAAGCCATGAAGAGTTGGCCCAAGAAGTATATACATTAAGGATCTATGTAGATGAATAATCCTCCTACCTATAAGAGATTAAGTGAATGTTGGAATCTTTGGGATCCAAGATAGAAATTAGGGAAAGAGAGCATCAACAAAAGAGGAGTCTAGTCAGAAGGAGCCCCTTAAGTAGCATAAATTGGGTTATGAACTAAGGAAATAAAAAGCTCCCACTTTCAATAGGATTATTAAGAGGTGAAATGAGATAGAATCCTAATTGGTGAAAATTGAGAGGCACATGATGCTATATGATTTCAACTCCTTAGAAAGACCAAGTTCGCCATCTACTAGTTATTAGATGGTGTCAACCTATGGTGGGATCATCACAAGAAAAAGGAAAAGGTGGATGAGGAACACCTAGGTTGATACCAATTCCAAACATATTTTGAGGAGAAATTCACGGGCAAGATATATTATTACAAGAAGGAGGATGAGTATTACTCACTCTAGCAGGGTAGCATGATAAAGGAGGAATATCAACATAGAGTTGTGGAATTGAAAAAATATGCCCATGGATTCAACGAGGAATACCAAGTTGGGAGATTCATTAGAGGACTTGGGGTTCACATTAGAGACATGATTAGAACCTTCTTGCCAAAAAACTTGGTGAAGGTAAAACCAATGACCAAGTTATGTGGAGTAGAGGCCTCGAGAAGAAAGGAATTAAGTGGCAAACTCAAAGACTAAGGTATGATCAATGGAACCCCAAGACCTTAGGCTAGTTGTAAGATCATCATCGATAAGCTCCAAGACCCATGGAACGTGAAAATGGTGAATGGTGCTAATAAGTGGATTGACCAGGAAACTGACAGATGTGTAATGGACCTAGGATGATGGAGAGACAATATGTGTTTCCATGAGATGGACTTAGGGGCCTACAACAAGATATTTGGGAAAGATTGGTTGGAACTCCACAAGGACAAGGTAGACTACTACGAGCAAAGATTTGAATGTGTGGATGATGAAGGAATAGTTAGAAGCATCCAAGAAAAAATTATCCCCATGATAGCAAGACAAATAATGACCATGTAGTTCAAACACAATGAACAAAATGTCTAAAAGGTGTGTGAAAGGAGTTAAAATATTTGGACAACCCCACATGAGAAAATATTTGAACAAATTAAGATATCTTTCTTGATGGAACCTATGTTAATACTCTCTAGTTTTGACAAGAACTTCTTGGTGTGCATTGATGCTAGTGGAGAAAGCATTGGAGGAGTACTCATGCAAGAACGAATAGTAGTAAGCTATGAGTCAAGAAAATTGAATGTTCATGAATAGAAGTACCCAACTCATGACTTGGATATCCTTGCAATAGTGCACACCTTAAATGCATGGTGACATTATTTGATTGGTAGAAAATCAGAATTGTAGATAGATCATCATATTTTAAGTTACTTGCAAAATTAGTCGTAGTTGAACACTAGGCAATGGTGATCGGTAGATTTCTTGAGAAACTATGACTATGACATATTTCACCTCAAAGGGAAAGAAAATATGGTGTCAGACACCTTGAGTTAGAGACAACACATAGGTGCAATATCTCAAGCTCAATCATGATTGAGGACAATGATTTGGATGAAATCCAAGGAAAATGAGTTGTACCAAGTGGTATTCCAAGAACTTTCAATGAGGAAGGACTGGAGCGAGAAAGAAATCGAGAATTATGATGGCTATCAACTAGCTGAAGATGGTGTGTTACTATGGAGGAATCAAAATTTTGTGCCAAACCACAAGGATCTAAGAAGGCAAGTGTTTCATGAAGCACATGATGCCTCCTATTTCGAACTCCCAAGATACCAAAGGATATACCATGGTATGAATAAAATGTACTACCGTCTGGGACTTAAATAAGATATTGCAGTATATGTGGAAAAATTCCTAGAATGCTAATAGATAAAGGTGGAACATCAACATCCAACCAAGAAGTTGAATCCCCTAAATGTGCCATCATGGAAGTGGGATGAAATATACATGGATTTCAATTTGAGATTACTAAGAACCTCCAGGGGGCATGTATCTATATTAATTGTAGTCTATTGTCTGATAAATATAACTCTTTTCATTTTGGTCAAGACTACTCATTGAGCATGCAATATTTCCCAAATCTTCATCCGAGAGGTGCTAAGGTTGCATGGTGTATCAAAAGTAATTGTGACTAACCATGATGCAAAGTTTACCTCTAAGTTTTGGTAGAGGTTTTTCCATGAAATACAAAAAACCTAAGTTTTAGTACATCTTACCATCCTAAGACATACAGTCAGATAGAGAGGGTCAATAGGACTATGAAAGATATGCTTAAGATGTATGTAATGAATCAACCAAGAAGATGGGAAGATTACCTCCCCTTAATAGAATTTGCCTACAAAAAATGGATATTGTCATTATCTAAAAAAAAATCCATTTATATCCTTGTACATGTGAAAGTATAACCCCCCAGTTAGTTGGGACAATCTAAAAGAACAAGTAACCCAAGAAAGTATCACCCTAGAAGAGATGGAGAACATAATGAAGCAAGTGAAACAAATCCTAAGGGCTACCTAGGATAGGAAAAAGAGTTATGCAGATAAAAAGAGACCAGAACAAATATTTAAGGTCAAGGAAAACGTTTTCCTTAGAGTCAAGACAAAAAGGAGCTCGTTATGCCTAGGAAAATGTAAGAAGATACAACCAAGATATTGTGGGCCTTTTGAGATTTTGGCACAGATGGGTGTCATTACTTACAAATTGACATTACCATTGCATGTGATGATTAATATTTTTTCCATGTATCTCTACTTAATAAATATGTACCTAACCCCAACCATGCGTTGTATTTTGATTCTATATAGATGAAGGACACATGGAAGTTTCTCATCAAACCCTTGATGATCGTCGACACTAAATGGCATAACCTACATACTAGATTTATAGACTGGGTCATCGTCCACTGGTAAGACTTTTGAGAAGAAGATGGAACTTGTAAATTAGAATAAGAGATGAGAAAGATTTATCCTCATTTATTTTTAGATAAATTGGCTTTGGGGTCATATCCATTTTTTGAGGGGGAGGATTGTAACACCCCTAGTAGCTTACAATATTTTTTTTTTAGTTTTAGTTACTTTTTTATTATTACGATTAACTAGAGATAATGTTTTGGACTCATTATCCCCGTGTTAACCCCTCTGTGTAATGTGGTCATTCGTTTCATTTGAGACTCATGTGGTTTCTCATTGATTATTAAGTCATATGTAGATTAGTAAGCGGTCCATTGATCATTAAATGTATTTGTCTTAATGTTTGAGAAATTACATTGATGACAACATACACAATATATTCCTAATGATGTGCCTTGTTATTATGATGCAAATTTTCTCTATGATGATGATTCATGTCGAACATGTGTACAATATTATTGGGAAAATCTAGCATCATCTGGGTGAGACATTAACAAAGAGGCGGGGAATCAAACTCAAGGGAAAGGGGGCTCATGTTCAATGAGGGTGACCATCTAATCCTAGTTCCTACGAAACCTTGTGAAGGGAAAATGACTTGGAGAATTCTTACTAAAGTTAATTAGGGTAAAAGGGCCAAAGGGCGGATTTAAGCTACAATTTACTTTCCTATTTATGAGGCTATAAGTGTACTTTCCTACCTAGTGGTACTAATTCTCATTTATGTCTGGTTATAGTTTATTTGGTCCCTTGTGATGTTAGTGTTGAGTATGATACATGCCTATCTAGGGGTTTTCATCAGGGGCTAGGGTGGTAGTAATATCCTTACAAATGGGTGTCACTGTCGAGTATGATATTGGTCTATATATGGGTATTCATTAAGGGCTAGGGTGGTAGTAGGATCCTTGAACACCAAGTATTGAGGGGTTTTGAGGGTGTTGTAATACCAAGAACCTTTCCACCACACTATGGTTGACCAACTAAATGCTTGATTTGAAATTGGTTTCAAAGTTGTGTGAATTATTTGTTGAGTGTCCCTCAATATCCTTAATTTACCTCTCCTCATTGAACTTGATCATGATCGATATGGTAGTGCCTATTTAAGATATTTACATTGGTTCGGTGAAAAATCGAACCTTGGATTCCATTCCATCACCCCCACACCCCCCAAGATTAGTAATATGTTTAGGATTATTGATTTGGACCAATAATTGGACTTCACAGAGGTAAAGGATATACATGTATTTGATGTGGTATTTTATATTGTTGATATAACTAATGCTTGATGTATTTTGAATCTAATGATATGAAATTAKAATGGTTTAGGATTTTTATTGTGGTGCCTCTCTTCTAGACTAGTTAGATTATGGTTATTCTTTCCATGAATTGAATTTAGAAAAAATAATTTGTGTAGGTAACATCCTCATGRGTAGGAGGGTTTTTACACTCCCTTTGCATACACAATTCATCCACACATCCTTCACCCCACATCATTGCTACAAGATAGATGTGTGGAGTGTGGAGTGTGGAGTGTAGATGGTGGAAGTACCCCCATTCTTAGAATCCTACATCCTACACTACACATCTTGCTTCCCACACATAGGAAAACAAGTGAGGTCCACTTAAAGGCCAACTTACAATCAATAATATGCCACATATGATTTGAGGTCATTGAATATGGATAGCTAGTTAGATGTATAACTGGTAAATCAGAGTCTAACAGGTGGGATGGTAAGTGATGATCTATTGAAATCATAATTAGGATTATTAGAAATTTGGTTTTAAATGCCTAAATATATCACTTCATTGAACTTGGGGATTGCAATCCTCCATTATTTTGAAAGGTTTTTTTATGTACTAAGAGTACCGACACACAATTCAAAGTCTTTGTATAAGTCTAGTGTCACCGACGAAGGGAAATAAGATATTTGCAAGGGATACCATCCAAGCCTTGGCTTCTCATGATAACTCTATTCATTGTTTGTTATTTGGGCTCATCAATAGAACAAATAAATTATAGAAAGGATTGGACAATGGGCCCTGTGTAGGATACTTGTGTAGTATATGTTTTTAATTTCATAAAAGTAGTAACCTAATGTGCTAAGATGATTGACTCACATACCATGCTCATTATAATGAAAAAGACCACACGAAACATATTATCCTGATGCTTAAAAGCTTTAAGAAGATGTTAAAGCTACTAGAACCTTCAAGGAGGTTCATGGTGCTAGATATAGATGCATTCTTGAAAGCTAACATTGTGGGATATAGTATATTGGGAAAATGTCCATTGGATGTAGCTTGGGTGGTTGGGAGGAATGATTGTTACCCTCCCCACCCAGGTTCAATTCCTTGTAAGTAACCTGTTGTGCCCTTAAATGGGTCTATAAGATGCTCTTGTTGTTGGTCCCCCAATATTCTAAAAATGCTTGGCCACCCCATGTTCTCTCGCGGATTTCGGGGAGGTTATCTATGGACATAGMAAGCACCAATATCCGATGTCGTGAACCACATGTTAAAAAACAATTTATTGAACAAATGGGAAAAATCACCTTGACAAGACCCTACAAAGGCTTTGATCAATGAGGTTGTTAAATTTTCCAACACATACCAAAACAATTCTTGGCTTTTTACTCAACTGATCGACCAAAAAAATACCATAAACATTCCCAAGTATGTGGCTTATATTACTTACCAAGTTTATATGAAAGGAGTGGTCTTTAATTGGGGTGAAATCACATCTAAGGAAATTTCATGTCAACTTGCTAATGTCCCCATGACTAAGAAATTTTATGTGTTTTCATATCTAGTTTATATTGTAGCTTATTGTAATTATTTTGATGAAATTGCTATGATAGGTTATATAAACCCAAATGAGGACTTATTTCAAATATGGTATCCTATCCTATAGAAGCAATAGGATGGTCATTATTTTTCTGGTGTCCTAGATACCTTCATATTTGGTGTTAGGAGGATGATAACCAACATTGATCTTGAAAGCTTGACTGGTGAAGAAAAGGATTTGCTAAAGGAAAAAGGAGATCACTCTCCATCAAGGTATCAGATCTCTCCACCTTTGGACAATTGGAAGGCTCACAAATGGAAGAAACAAATGCAATATGACTCCCATATCTCTTAGGATATATACTCACCCTCATTGAATATCTGGGTGCTCCTGCATGCTTCCGAGCCTCCTATAATGTCTGGGTAAGTCATCTTGGTCTCCTATGTGTTAGGGTAGAGGGTAAGGGAATATCTACCTCTAATATCACCCCATATACTTATAAATTCGACTCAACTTTGACCTCTAAATCAACATTTGAAACAAAAACCTGCTTTCTCTCCTCAATCACTAAAGGGTAATGATATGAACTAGAAGATCTCACATTCTCATAGAAATCCACATATTTTCTTATTGTGGTATTCTATGGAATCCAATGTAGATCCCATAAGTCATAGAAGCATCATTGTATCCATCAAGACAAGTTGCTATCACAACATCTCAAACCTACAAAGAATGTTGACCACATGTGAATGCGAAGGAACATAATTCTAGATCATTAACAACTTGCCAAACACCATCACCCCTTAAGTCAACATCATGGGACAAAATTGTCTCACACCACATCATGAGTTATCCAATTCATATTGCAAATATAATCGCATGTCCATACAAGACCAAGACCGGTGGATCACATCTATCAAAATCACAAAGATAGAATTTTACACAAATCAACTCATAAATCCTGAAATACCAAGCTCGTGGTATAGCTAATAACCCATGCAATCTTATCAACAACATGTGAACATCAGAATCCCTCTCATGCACCCCAAAACCTCTGACAATTGATGCATTAACATGAGCTAGGTCAACTCCCTCTACTTAAGAGAATCCAACAACCATGTTCGTGTACACTACAACACTCCCATCAACTATGAGCCTAGAATCAATTCCTAATTCTGTAATAGGCTCTGGACTTGTCTCCATGGCATCCTACAATACATGCTCTAAATATGCCTCCTCAAAACTACAAGGCTCATCCAACCTCTCATTGGAATCAAGGAAAATTTTAAGGATCCACTCTTATCTTAAAGTGTATAAACATTGGTGAATCTTATTAATTCTTAAAATGACAAATTTTAAATGTTTGGAAATATTTTTGTAAAAACATTCAATTTTCATCCCTTTAGGGCAATCTTATCATGCATGAACTAGATATGAAAACCACTTTATGATACCAAGAATTACAATAGTAAATCTACCCTATATTATTCAAGATCAATGTTAAAGCCCTTAACAATTTCAACTTATGCCAAATCAACAAGACATACGGGCATTGGAAATTACCGAACCATTAAGATAAAGAGAGTTGAAAATCAAATCTGCAATAAGACAATTTTGGCCAATTAAAAACTTCACACACACACACACACACACACAAATGAAGTTCATGTACATAGCATAGCCTCATCCCAAGACCAGTACAATCCCTTAGCTCTTCAAAACCCTAACTAAGGAAAACAAAGAAAACTCTACTTCCACTAAATATTATCCATGAGCTAGCATCAACATTAGCGAGCCTCCTTGGCTCCAAGAAAGACGTCTATTCTCTCTAATCTAGGGTTTAATCACAAAACCCTAGCTCCAATGACTCCAAGGGATGAAACCTTAACCCTAGTATCCAAGATTCTCTAAAAGCTCCAGGAAACCCTAGCGCCTCTAAGACATGAGAGAGAAAGTACAAAGATGAAGAACAAATAGAGAGAGAGAGAGACTAGTGCACTCCTCTCCTCATATCTCTAACACTAGATAATGAGTTATGAATGGTCTCTCTCTTTCCTCTATATATATGAGAGGTAAGGGAGGCCAATAAAACATATGTGTGCCCAAACCCTTACAAGTAACCTACAAATCCACAAGCAGGCTCACACATGTGGAGCGCTACACACTATTGGTATACATGTCAAGCTCCAAGATGATGTTGTACACAAGCAAGGCTCCAATGCAATGGAATTCCATGAGATGTTCCCAAAGTTACTCCTCCGAGCCTCCAAGGACTCCAATGCTCCACTAGGTCCACTCCCATTGCATGAACATTATCGCAACCCAGGCATCCCCAAGTCAACTCCATGCCTCCATGCAAGCATCAAATCTACGCCATGTTGTCTCGGGCTCAATTCTTTGCTTGAGAATGCCAAACATTCCTCCCCCAATGTAGGACATTTTCTAAGCAAGCAACCTCCTCCATGTGGATAGTATATAGAATGTCATGAAGTTATTTGATTATCTCCAATGCTCCGAGGAATAATGTCATACAAACATCCATCTGAGATCGAGCAACCACTAGTAAGCCATCTCCAATGTGAAAATCCCTCACATACCATCCAAGGGCTAATCATATGCCATGTACCCAAAATCTCATAAAGCACCCCCAAACATGATGTAAACACTTTTAGAGTAACCCCAAAAGATAATAGTTAGATCCTTCGAAAACCATTTGATAGAGCATATAACTTAGAGTCATCATGATATAGTTTTTTAATACCACGGGCCAAGACTATCGACTCTAGCATTGTTGTTTATAATCAATATGGGTAATATAGAAGTATCACCCAAGGAACATGTAGCATATGGGAATGGTTAGTTTGGTTGATGTCAATATTAGTAATAGATTTAAGTATGTCGTTCATAATTCATTGAGTTGCTTGGTTACCTCATTATTGCATAGATTATTATAGTGTATTGAAGCATTCTGATTTTTCCCATTGAGGCTTATAATATTAAGTTTATGTTCCTCTCTTTGGTTGAAAGAGGAGATATGCATTTTCCATATTGTTTTGTGACTATTAGGGTTAAGATTTATCTTCGAGATGAAATGGAGTGTATGGCACAAATTCGGCAAGATCCATTGTGCTTCTATTTGTTCATATTTTGATGATATCGTTATTAGAATGTGCTTGTGTCTTGTGTTATCTATGTTTGTGAAAAGGTTGAGTGTTACTTTTCCTTTTGGGGCTGCATTGGCTTTCTTAAAAATTGATATTTCCTTCTCACTCAACACTTTTGCATCGATATTTCCCTCAAATTGAGGGATGCCATTATTGACTTTGACATTGAATAGGGAGTGTCCACTAAGCAAGACACTTCTTGGTTTTAAAGGTGGCAATGAAGGCATAACAATATTCAATATTAACATGAGTTGGTCTTGTATTTCTTCTTTATGCTTTTGGAAGGCATCATCATTGATGGATCACATAGACTTGAGGGCATTGTTGTTGGGATCTACACTTGTGTTTCTATTAATTGCCATTGGAAACTATGTTGAGTATTGAGGAAAGTTAGGTCAAGGAAATGTAGGATGACATTTGCACTTCATGTACTTATATCATCTAGGCAAGTATTCAACACATTAGGGGTACAAGTTGTGTTGAACCAGTCACGTATTTGAGAAGGTTTTTATATGATTCCATTAAGTGATACAACCTAAACAAGCTCTGTGCCAAATAGAAAAAAGGCACTAAGAAGAAACTACTCCATAATATGTCTAATAACATCGCTCGGGGAATAAAGTCCACCTCTCTCTAAGTCTGAAGGAAAGAGTGAGGTTGTCTGTACCGTGTTAGTGCCACAATATCTCAATTAAGAGCGTAAATGTCACTTATGGGAATAGAGCCTGGGTGGGGGGATTAATAACCATTTCTACCAACCACCCAAGCTAGACCTAATTGACTTAATATGTCTAATAACACACCCATACTTATTATTCCATTAATCATTCTTTTATAAAAAAATACAATCATATGCCCAAAGGGGTTGGATCCAATGGTGGAAAGTGAGGAGTTTTTCACCCTTGGGCAAGGTTGAATTCCTGTGAGGACCTAACCTGAAGCCATGGGGGCACCTTGAGGTAGTGGTCGAATGTGTGGTTGCACCCAGAGATATTATATTAAATGATATCGTGACCCGTGCACACATAAGTGGATCAAAGCCCACCCCCATGTCCTTTAAATTTAAACCTCAGATGGAGTTCTTCCAGGCAACATGCGTAGATAGGCCACAGGGAGGCCACCGGGTGAGATAGTCTGCCAGTTGGCGCCCGGTGGAACCACTTCCCCTAGCACATCACCTCATAACCCAAATACTGTCGCCGCCACCCTTCAAAACATTCAATCTGAGAGTCTTTCACCCGAGCTGGAAAGCTTGTAGTGTGAGAACGCCCATGGCACTATGCAGGTCACCTCACCGGTCACCTCCTCTCCCCAGTTATGGTGCCCCTATTGTCGATCTCGGGAGCATTCTCCCTCCTTCGTTCCCCATTGCTATTCCTCTCCCTCACTAGAGTGTTTTGGCCATTCTGCTCTGCGTCTTCATCCCCAAGGCGACGATACCCCCCGCCATGCCACACTTGAGAGGTAAATCCAGAAGAGGAGTCGCTTAGTGTTAGATTATAGAAGATGGTGTTCTCGTTTTACCATTGACGATACCCTCGTCACCCAACCATAGGCCGAAGCCACCCTCCGAGCACCTTAACCTTGACTGAGAATTTCTCCGGAAGCAAACCCTAGGCTAGATAGCCAAACAAAGGGTAGGGCACCTTTCC
>SNQJ01S0009483.1:7717-27070 GCA_010110895.2 Picea sitchensis | reverse complement strand
TGTATGAGTTAATAGGATAGACATTATTGAAGATTACCATGAATTTTGATTTATATTTATAAAACAAAATTTATTGTTTTGATTTATTAAATTGTTTTTATAATTAAATTTGTAAATGAATTTTTTTATCTTTATGGATTAATAAGTTACAAATATTGATGTGAATATAAATGTTATGAAAATTGGATTTAATATAGATTTAGTTTTAATGTTCTACATTTTACTTTTTTAGAATTTTTTTTTATGAGTTTTGTTCAAAATTCTACCAGAAATTAAAAAGGATGGATGTAATTGTAGATTTCAATGGTTGAGATTACATTTTTTGAGTGCCCTCGAGGTTTTTGAGTGTGTTGAATTGATTTATGCACTCAAAATGTGATTTAAACAATGTAAAATTGTGATTTTGCCAATAATTGATTTGTCGAATTTCGATGATAATGGTCAACAAAAGTAAAAATTATAGAATGTTTAGACTACATATTTATTTTAAGTTTAGTGGAAGGGGCATAATGGGAGAGAACTATGTATTTCTATATGAGGGGCAACACGATGATTAGAAGGTTGACAAGTTTCATGGTTTGTCGATAGAGAAAATCATGGAGCCAGGTCCCTATGGCGCTTGGGGCACCCACACGCCTTGACCCCCAACAACCTTCCCAACTCTGCTTAATTCTTTATTTTGTTGTTCTATGTCATTTCCTTAGCGTGGTCGAGGGGTGTTCCTCATCTTATCATCTCAATTTGGGAGGCATTTGCATGATAAAATGGTTTATGGATGGCCTGGGGCATATTTGTGGGAGACGGTGAAAAATTGTGTCTAAACCTCTCAGTTCGTGGCTTGTTCACTATCTCTCGCTCAATGAGTCGATGGGTTTTCTACATGGTGGTTGTTGTCCCGTGGAAGTTTGTGTAAGTGGGTTGAGATGATGGCAAGGCCTGGACGAGGGGGGAAAGGGGGCAAGAGACAAGGTACGAGCACCACTTGAAAGGCCCCATTGAATAAGAAGACTTCAACAACAGTGAAGGAGAAGAAATAGGCCCGAGACACAGAGTATTAATATATGGAAAATTGCTCAAACTCGGCGAGAGAGTAGGTCGAGGATCTAGAAAAACAATCCATCATAGACGCCAGTATATATCAAACAACCGTCTCTTGGAGGAAGTAGAACAATGGGTGTTAGACTAAGGGTACTCCTGAACCAGGGAGACCAAGTATTTTCAGATTGCAGAAGTGTACTGGATGGTAAATGTCATGATCGCTCGGGTTATGGAGAAGAAACATGAAGAGTAGCAAGACATTTTGCACACCATTCAGATCTATGAAGGTAAATTCCAGGTGGTGTGTAAGGCTATGTTTGGGATTGGGATCGGATTGGGATCACAATCACTTAGGTTGTAGATGAGCATACTAGTAAACAAAAAATGGAGGACCAAACTGGCTCGGTGGGAACCCAAGCCAATCCAATTGAAATTAATGATGACCCCAGCCTTTAGGAACAATTCAAGAGAAGACTGGCAAGGAAGATGTGCCACTGGAATTGGTAATTGAGGAAAGTCCAACTTCCCCTATTGCATGATGTTTTCTCTATCTAATAGCATTTTCTACTTTACAGTAGTAGGTGCATATGGATAATTATGATGTCCTTTTTTAGCTGCAAACAATTGTTTACTTGGTATACTCGAAACAATCTAATCATATATGAAAACATTACACTGATAAAGGCTTTGATTTAGGCTTTGGTTTCTTCTTAGGGCAAACCTCTACCAAGAACAATTGTATATATATACTTTTATATAATATGAAATATCTATATGGTTTTTTTAGCTTTAAAAAATAATAATAATAAGCATTCCATGAAGTGCTAATAATAAAAATCCCATCCTTAAAGCCCATTTCTTTTAAAGATGTGACCAGAAATAAACCCTCCACTTCAATTGTTTTAAACCATCCTATGCCTAACGCATATATTATGGAGAAATCGGGAAAACGTGATAATGTTGGAGGTTTCATAGAAAGAGATCACAAATCTATTCTCATACTACAAATAAGAAACAAGAAACTTACCAAAAGGGGAAAATATATATAATTATTTTATAATAATTTTATGTTCAAGATGAGTTTTTCATTTCATAATTAAAAGGAGGACATACAAATTTATTTTGGAGGAGTAAGTTAATATAATTGATAATGGTGAAGATTATCATTGAGACCAATTTTAAAGTAAAATTAATTTAATTGATTTATTACACAATTTTTATAATCAAATAACAAGGAAATAAAATTTTGTAAAACTTTTTTATTTTTATGAATTAATAAATTAAGAAGATTGGTATTGCCATAAATGTTATGAAAATAGATTTAATGTTTATAAAGGTTGGGCATTCTAATAGAACGTAGTTTTGATCCTCTGTGTTGTTCATCTCATAAATATTATACATTCTTTCAATGTTAATGTGTTTTACATCTTGTCCAATGTCCTATTTCACTATAAAACTCATGAGAGTTGGCTCTTGTCTTTATAATATTTATTTTATGTTTTGAAATAGCAATAATAAAGAGGTAATCTTGATCTTCTAACTTGGAATTAATAAATTCCTTGTAATATATCAACCTTCTTTTATTCTCAATATACCGTATTTTCTTTGTAATTTTTTTTATAATGGACCTTTTAATAATATTAAAATTATGATTATTGTGTTCAAGATTTGAGTTATGATTAAGATAATACATTGTTATTGTTTCCCCCAGATTGGGTGCCCAGGATGTGATAAGACAATGACAATGTTTTCCCTTGGATACCACACTAAGGCTCATCACAAGTTCCAGTGGTTGACGAGCACCCTCCTTTGGTTTATTTTTTTTTATGTTAGATCTGGTCTCATTTTTTCTTTTTCATTTTTAGAGGTCTAGGGGCTATAGCCGCACCTCAGTACAGTAATCAGAGTCATAGGCATCTTATCTCTAGAATTTCATCTAATAGTTTTGAAATTAAACATTTTGTGGTCTGTAATCCTATGTTTAAATGGTCCTTTAAACATATCCAACTTGATAAAATATTGTTTTGTTGTTGGTCTGGTTTCCCTAGTGGTAGAACAAAAAAAAGAACAATGTAAAGCTTCTCTTTCAATTATGTAAAAACAACAAGATAATTTACAACAAAAAAAATACATTGTTGTATTTTTAAATCGAGTTTGGGGAATATTTGTATTAATATGTGGTCAAAAATGGCAAAAAGTTACACAGATAATATGCATGTTGTTTCAATAAAATTTTCAGCGACATCATTGGATTCCCCCCCTATCATCTAGCCCTTTCATTTCCACTCTTGTTGTGGCTATATAAATACCAACAAGACAAATATAAATCTTGTAATAAAACATTCAAAATACATATGGATTTGTAAAACATTAGAGAAATTTGTTACTGCAGATTTGCCTTTGAATGGATAACAATCTAGTTCTTCCTTTTTAGCTCCTTGAGTTGTTGTTCAGAATCACCTTCATTGTCTTTATCTTCTGCTTGTCTTGAAGTCTATTGAGTCGTGGAGTCTAAGGTGTAATCTTCATTGGTGTACCGAATATAATGTTTTATCTTATAGCAATCCATTCTTATTTCTAAGATTTTTTCCATGTATGCTTCAAGGATACTCGTTATCTTGTTATTGCACTTCCATTATATGGAGGATTTCTGAGAGGGTTCTTAGCGAGATTCATTACTTTGTAAAATCTCTTCATTCCTTTGCAATTCCCTATGGATACCTCTAAGGCCTCTTGAGTCCATGGTGTTCCAAAACCATAAATGAACACTCTGTATCCCATAGAAATATCGATAAACCTATTTGTCTAGAGAGGGACCTAAATCCCTCTTATGAAGAATGAGAAGAAATACAAAGAGGCAAATCCACCAATCCCAAACTATTTGTGAGCAGGGTCAAGCACAGGTAATCATTGAGACATTCACTAGCAGAGACGAGATCACCTTCATCCCTAAACATCCCACATACCAGGCCACCTAGAATAGCCAACCAATAGATTAAAATACTGAGACGACATACCCAGAAAAAGACATAAGCGATAGGCTGAACAAAGGGGTTGAGAGAGGACTTCTAGGCTCCTCCCTCCATGGATTGAACCCCACCTTGGTCCGACAAAATGAGCAAGGAGTGAGAGGAAAATTTTTGAAAATAAAAATAAAGTGGAAACCAATTCAGGAGACTATATTATTTAGAGCAAAGAGACTGGTTTGAGTAGAGGTTGGAACTTTCACTATGAAGGCAATTATCAATTCAAGTTGGGGAGGAACCACAAAAATCCATGGCAGTCACCTTGTGTGATGACCAACAAATCAAAATCACAGGACAACATACTTAAAAAATACATAAGTGACAAGTGGAGAATTTTGAGAAAGAAAGACTTCCAGGATCCTCCTCCACCCGAAAATGAGCCCGATGTGATTGAAGAAGCTGAATAGGAATTTGGAAGGGGTGATTATGAAGAGTCATAGAGCAATTTCCATGAGGTTTAGCACTTACACAGAGACAACGATTCTTTGGAGCTCTGCGGCAAAGAGAACAAAGGCAACTACAATTCACCAGCCTTCTATCTGTTTCCAGGCAGCCAAGAAGGAGTTTGTGCTCCTAGGAGATCCTCCAACATTAGAGAAAGTTCTAGACAACAACATTTGGGATTTATCCCACCTTTTCAACATAGGGTGGGGCAAAGGGAATATGAACTGAATGCCCCATTATCTAGCTCATGGCACTCCTGGTGAGTTGTAGCCTTGGATATCTACCATGCTTGCTTGATCCTTGCCTTCCTTTAATGCTTGTTTTGTGGTCTCGACACATCTGCCTAATCAATGTAATTCATGAGTTGAGCTTAGGGGATGGAGAGAGTTACACCTCCATTTTTTTCAAAGTTCCTTGAAGCGGATCGGAGGCTTCTCTAGCAAGACTACCTACCTTGCCATTGTTTTCTCATAAGACATGAAAGAGGGAGAATTTGTTCAACTTTTGAGTGAGTTTTGTTATTTTAGCGAGGATCAAAGCTAATTGGAATTCCTTTAGAGGTTCCTTGTATGCTAGAGACTTAATAATAATCCTTGAATCTCTATTGATTACCAATTCCCTTATCACCAAGCTTATGGCAATGGATAGGCTGCAAAGGGAATATGAACTGAATGCCCCATTATCTAGCTCATGGCACTCCTGGTGAGTTGTAGCCTTGGATATCTACCATGCTTGCTTGATCCTTGCCTTCCTTTAATGCTTGTTTTGTGGTCTCGACACATCTGCCTAATCAATGTAATTCATGAGTTGAGCTTAGGGGATGGAGAGAGTTACACCTCCATTTTTTTTCAAGGTTCCTTGAAACGGATCGGAGGCTTCTCTAGCAAGACTACCTACCTTGCCATTGTTTTCTCATAAGACATGAAAGAGGGAGAATTTGTTCAACTTTTGAGTGAGTTTTGTTATTTTAGCGAGGATCAAAGCTAATTGGAATTCCTTTAGAGGTTCCTTGTATGCTAGAGACTTAATAATAATCCTTGAATCTCTATTGATTACCAATTCCCTTATCACCAAGCTTATGGCAATGGATAGGCTTTGAAGAAGGATGTATACCTCTGCTTGATTGCTTGTTGCAATTCCCAACCCCCAAATGTAAAAAGATACCCGATTTTCCTCAAGATCATAAATGACCCCTCCAACTCCTACCATCCTTAGATTAAGATAAGACATTGTTATTATAATAATCTAAATTCAAATTTAAGTAGTCATAAAACCTTCATCATATGTGAAATTATTTAATTTGATTAACTTTATGTTAAAGTGGACTTTATTACAACAATGTAAAATTGAATTTCATAACTACGAAGATATAAAAAGTATTTACCATATAATGTTACAATTGTGATTAATATTATTATCACAAGTTAAATGTATGAATGATTAGTATTATTATCACAAGCTAAATGTAAAAATTTATATTGAATTAATACATTAATTATTTCAAAATTTTGACCATCTAAATTGTTATTTAGAACAATCGAGTCTATCAATCAAATAAAATTATATCTTTTCATAAAATTTCAAAAATATTCTAAAGTTGGTTTACTTAATTATTATCTTCCATTATAAATAATAAACCATCCTTCTATCCAAAAGAACAGAAACCAATAAAAACATATATATAATTAGGCGAGACTAACAAGGTGAAACCATGACCGTACATAATTCCAATTGGCCTTTTCCATTATTCTTTGGGATTTTGAAGAGCCACTGATTAACAATCTAGCGTTTTTTGGTTTTTGCATATACTGAATCAAAGTAAAATTGTTATTTTATTTCGAAGAGCCAATGATTGAGAGCCTCTCCATTTTTTTTAATTATTATTGATATGAATGAATTGAATTTAAATGATTACAGAACTAATGATAATGGGTACTTTGTCTGGTTAATGGGCAGCCATTCAAATACCCTGACTTGAACTTTTGGTATAGGATTCATATTTCTAAGCTTTCGAGTTTTTAGTTATTCTGCCATTGGTTCCCAATGTCACAGAGTCAAAAGAGTCGGTATGTACATTTTGTTTTGTTTTAACGCATCCCCACAAAAGTGATAAAAGTGCTGAGAAACCACATCAGTTTCTATTTAAAATTTAAAAGAACGGCTGCTCGAGGATTGAGCAGAGCACGTCGAAGAAAATATACCCCGACATTCTCTTTTTTTCGGTTTTGAATTTTTTTCTAAACCGACAAATTGCAAAATAGAGAGCTTTACGACATCGACATCAGATGGATTGTTAACATTATTTGTGCATGCGATGAATATGGTCAAAATAACATCTCGAAACGTTATATCTAAGAAATGTATGGTTTTTGTC
The DNA here is from genome assembly GCA_010110895.2 of Picea sitchensis. Lineage (NCBI taxonomy): Eukaryota > Viridiplantae > Streptophyta > Pinopsida > Pinales > Pinaceae > Picea > Picea sitchensis. Next base: position 20,188 of record SNQJ01S0009483.1, on the reverse strand, counting down.
TTGGTATGAATGGGGTTTGACAAATTCCAACCCTCGCTTTACACTTTGTTTGCCATCTCAAATCATGTTGTCCAACTTTCGGTGTGGTTGCTGAGTTTTACTGATATAAATTCGATGATTGATGGTGGGTTTTCTTCCATCAATTCCTTCATTCATGTATTGTACATTCCATTTTAGTGTCTTCTCAGAGATTTTGATTACACGATGGCGCCTGTTTCATTGCCTCCAGGTTTCAGGTTCCATCCCAGTGATGAAGAACTTGTGGCTTATTATTTGAAGAGAAAAGTTCATGGACGTAAGATAGAATTGGACATTATACCTGAAGTTGATTTGTATAAGTGTGAGCCTTGGGATCTGCCTGGTATGTTTTGGGCTTTTGGGCATTGATGTTTTTCTGTTATAAAATTGTCTCGGCGAATGCTTACAGTTTGATTTGAGAGAAATTGTATTTTTCTACATTGCACCCATCAATTCTATTCGTTACAGCTTATGAAAATTGTATCCACACAGAGTCCAAAGGCCATTGGAAGGCTGAGCCAAGAAACCCTTGAATGTTTTTATCAGGTGTTATTTACTTTTTGTTACTGAGGAAAATTGTAGGTTCTGTTTATTTGAGAACATGATATTTGTTACTACCCACCATTACTAAAGTTAGCAAAAAAGAATTCCAAGAGATAGCTATTTCAATTTCATATCGAAGGTCATTTGGGTCACTCAAAGTTAGTATTTTGCATAGTTAGTTCCTGAATATTGCAGTGAGATTAATGCACCTATGGGTTCGTGCTCTGGGGAATTGTGTGCACTATGTGCATTATTGTTTGGCTCAGTTGCTGTGTGAAACTTATTCTTTTGTGTTTATGGAATTCGTGTTCAGGTGAGTTTGCATGTGTATGATAGAGGTTCTTGAAACTAGCTTCAACATAACCATCTCTGGAAACCCACAGAAGTTTTAAATTCACAAGTGTAATTAGTCTGGGTACAGGCTCAGTGAGGTGTTGAAGCCCTGGTTCTGACGCAGAGGTAGCCATAGAGTCCAGAATTATGCCATGATTTTGTGAAGACGCTAAAGTTTTCTTCTTTTGATGCATTTCAGTTTGATTCTTCTGTAGTTGTAGAAGCTGTAGCCTTGCATGTCTAAGTATGAACGAATTCAGACTGTGAAACTGCGGATGGCTCATTAAATGAGAGTCATTTGCCCCACTATCAGTGAGTCGGCTTTAACATACTGTAAATGTAGCTACCAAAACTTTATTTCCGGGATAAAAAAACAGTCATCTTATGAAAATTACAGCGTCCAATTTAGGTATAAAGGCCTCAGATATGCATGGACCATCTTATCATTGATGATTGGAGTCTGAGTTTAGCATGTAAATCAGCCATCAGATGAATAGGGCAGGATAGAAACACCTGAAAACATCAAATTCCAAATGCAGGTTGAGGTTGGGTTTCTTTTGCTTCTATGAAACTTGACATAACTGTGTATGACATTGGATCTTCCAAAAGAGCTAATCATGCCTGCGAATTGTTTATTTCAAAAACACATGATATTAATAGAAAAGATGATACAATGTCCGATTGTCCTTGCCAATTAGATCATGAGAACCTGGAATCTGTAGGCTGGTTAGTATTTAGATAGTTTGTAAATGTGCTATATTGCAGTTTGAAATGGTTCTAGGCGTGCTTGTTAATGTTTTGTATCACAGTTGTAAGGTTGTTTAGCAAACTCCCTGGAAAAAGGTTATTTAGCAAACTAGAATCAACTTGACATAAAAATCTATGGGATATAATCTTACATGTAAATCTAGACGTAGATCAGTCTTAGGTTTAGCTATTCAGAATATGCATGATGTTTATGACATAAGACTTTTGCAAATATCCTGTGTGATAGTTTAGTCTAGTTTAAGGCATGGATAATTGAAGTTTTAGATGTAACATGACTTAGAGTATGCTGCAACATCTGACTCAATTGTCATGCCTATTTGCAGATAAGTCTTTCTTGCCTAACAGAGATTTAGAATGGTATTTCTTCAGTCCGCGTGATAAAAAGTATCCCAATGGTACACGCACAAATAGGGCCACTGAAGCTGGTTACTGGAAAGCTACTGGGAAGGACAGGAAAGTTAGCTCAAAATCATCTACGATTGGAACAAAGAAGACCCTAGTCTTTTACAGGGGCCGTGCACCGCAGGGAAGAAGAACAGATTGGGTGATGCATGAATATCGTCTAGATGAGACACAATGTGAAGGGGCAGCTGGTGTCCAGGTACCATGTTTGAATTGGATTAAGTTTTCTTTGTCCATTTCAAAAACTAGAGAATGGGGTTAAGTAAACTTTGAAGCATAAAGCATAGTCTCTCTATTGTTTATATAGTCATTGAATCAGAATTTTCAGTAGTCTTTCATGCTGGACTTTTAAAATATTTAGAATGATTCTATTTACTTGTAGAAGCAGAGTGCCTGAGAAGAGTATGGAACAGTATTCTTAGTTTAAGCTGCAGTTTGGAATCACTCTTTGCTCACACTTAGGCACAATGATTTTGTTTATAACCTGAGATTCCAAGCAACTGTCATTACCTAGAGAATTTATTTTTCTTTTCTTGTTCAACAATCATCATAGCCTTGATTTGTCACGGATATGTTTAATATTCTTTTCTCCCGTCAATATGCCAAGCTGAGATATGTATCTGTGGATTATGTGTTTTTCCAGCAGCCAATAGTATTTATCGGCCTTGTTCTCAAGTTTTCATCCTTCTGCCTAAGCTGTATCTTGCAATTAATTTCTGCTATCGTATCCCTAAGTATTCTTCTGAATTAGTTCTATCAAATAATTAATGATATCCTTATGCCATTTATCAAGGCACTCAACTGCAAAAATTTCATTCTGCTGTCTGCTTCAATTATTGTTAGCGTTATTTGCTGATCCAACCATTGATGACGATCTTCTTTACTTTTACAGGATGCTTTTGTTTTATGCCGTGTTTTCAAGAAAAATGGAATAGAGTCAAGGATTGAATGCTGGAATGAACCACCAATACAGACGAATGCTTTGCCTTCAGTAATGACTAATTCCTTTTCTGATAAGAATACCAATCTTGGTGCTGTTGAAGATATGTCAGACAAAGATTACCCACAAGTGAAGCGGGAAGAGGCTGACATCCAGGCAGATCCCACATTGCAATCAGAAACTTCATTTGAGCGTCTAAATGATAGAATTGATAACAGTGCTTCTCTTAATCAGTGGCTAGAATTTCTACTGGATGACTCCAACCCAAGTTACATTTTGACATCCCCTGCCAATGCCAGAAATGATTTAAAGGTGTGTACAACTGTAGATTCTTGTGGAGAATATCTGGCATTAGTTCAAGGTTGCCTACTTGTGGTAATCTACTAGTTTGATCTGTAAAGTAGAGTTTAATATCTGGTAATATAATTATATAATTGTTTTCCAGGTCAGTTCTATGCTTGGGGGTGCAAGATTGGAGCAGGAATCTCTATGGCCAATGTTTAAAATAGATAATTTTTCGCAAGGCTTAGCTGATTTAAGCTTCAACCAGTCCACATATCAGATTGAACCTGTGTTGAGTCATAGAATGGATGTCTGCTTTGAAGAGGAAGATGTTTTAGACGAAATATTAAATGTTGCACAGGCATCTCAGGATGAGAATACTCATACTGAACATTCTTTCTTTATGGCCAAATTATCTGGTAATTTGGTTGGAGATTCTCTCCAATTTGATAATACGTACAATTTATGGGGAAACTAAATAATCATGAAGCTTTTATAAAATATAGTGGTAGTGAAGGAGCTGGCTGCTGGATAGATTACCTTGTACAGACAGACCTGGATTTCAGGAATGTTCTCGGGATTTAACATGGAATGGATGTGAGTAGGATTTGCACATTCATGTTTAAACAGAGCTCAAAGACACTGGATCAGCGACTTTGCAAAGGAAAATGAGTACTTTTGTTGGTGGCAAGTTAAATGTTCATAGTTCATATACTTAAAGTGGCTATTCCAAAATGGTATGCTCTCCTTATTTGCTTGTCAATTGTTGTTATTGTAAGATAGTAGTATCTATTCAGAAATTTTTAAGTGTGTTCAATAGTTCAAGGAGCTGAAATTCTAGAACTGATTACCAGTGGAGATTTTTTGATCTTTTTTATTGTATGCAGGGTAGCTGGTCCAGTATCTCAGAGTTCCATTTATGAACAGATGTTTTGGTCTATTAAATTGCTACCATAGTTATTCTTGTGATTTTGGCAGTTTATTGCGGATTGACAACAGCTAGTCCTGAAGTAGCATGTACCATATCCATTTGTATGTAAAAGAGAATCAGTAGTCTCTAGCATTATTTTTTCCAAAAGTTTACAAGAGGAACACCTGCAAGCAACAACTGCAGGACTACGGCCAGAAAAGAAATGGGATTGTGAACCATTTCCATTTTGATGTAAAAAGTTTTGGTCATCCTTTGCATTATTATTTTTTAAGTGTGCAGGAGGATTGGCAACAAGGAAATGGCAACAGATTTTAGATGCTACAGTTTTCTGTTTCTTCCCTGGTTCCATTGAAATTTCTAGTGGATTTTTTGTGAACATGAGACCTTCAGATATATTTGAGAAGGTACATTAATTTAAGTTAGAAGAGGGCAATACTGGATCTGGAAAGGTTGACTCATCTTGTCATGTACACCATCATCATGATTCAGTATAGCACCAAAGCAAGCATATGATCGTCTGATGCCAAACAGATATGGATTACACAGCTAGAAAGTGATTGCAGCATTCAAATATGATTCAAAGGTACAGCTCTAGTTGGTCGATGTAGTTGAAGGTTCCATATCTTAAGAGAATCTGGCTAGTTGAGGATCTTCACCCTAACAATATGGCAGTGATTCAAATTCATCTGAATCTTCTGAATGTTGTGCTGAAATGTTTTTCAGCATCGGCATTAATTTGCATTGGCAATTTGGTTCCTATAGAAAGAATCTGAACTTGGAAGCCAATGGCAGTTTTCCATCAATAGTTTTTATTTGAAACAGAATATTCAAGGTTCTGTTTCTTGCTGTTTAGGTAGTGTGTGGTTGATCAGAATAAATACAACCAAAGGTTGTGTAGGAGGGTAAGGGTTTGAAATAAAATATTTGTACACTTGTCATTTTCATTTACAAGCATAGAACTTTGAATAGGTTTGAATAGGTATTAGGAATTAGCTCATGTTACACACAGTGATAAGAGTCAGCAATTATATGTTACATGCAAGCAAAGAAAAAAAATTGGTTGATATCAATCTATTAAATGACTTCATATTTTGTGGATGAATCGCAATATGGCTTACAATATTTGTAAGCCTGTCATCTTTGTTACAACTTATATTGTATGAGTTTATACCTTGTGATTTTCATGACATTGATGGAGATTTGATGTTGGTTCCTTGGAACTTTTGGATCAACTTGGGGTGGTTCATCTTGATGGAAACCCTTCTATTCATTGCATTGGAATATTTAATGGAGGTCTTTGTTTAGAGGAGCTTCACTTCTCCTTGGTTGGATGATTATGTTTGCTTCTTGGTGGTCTTCTCACATGTGCTTGCCTTGTTGATCACCCCTTGGTTTCACTTTTGATGGATGTGGAGCATACTATCTCAATATGGTAGTTTGATATATATGTTTATCTTGGATGGACGATGGTTCAAGCCCCCCAAGGGGTTAGATGATGATGGTTAGGAGATGTATGTTTCATGATTGTTTAAGTTTCCTAGTGACTTTGGCATGATGATGTGGTATTACTTGGTGTCACTAAGAGGGGGGTTTCTATATGGTCCTCATTTGTTGGATGTGTGATGGGGGATACACTTGATGGTTGGATGGGTTAGCCTTTTTGTTATGTCCCTTTCTCTTATGATGTTGCTATGGTGGAATGTTTCATGTTGCCTTTGTGGGATTTTCCTAAGTGATTTAACTTTATATGTTACAATACTGACCTTCCTAGCCTTCTAAGTCATCAAAACTATATTGATCTTGGAACACTTCTCTTAATTTTTTTCAAGCACTGAAATAAAATTTTAAAGAAATCCAAGTAATTATCTTTCTTAAGATCCGATAGACGAATTCTGGTCTCTGTGGACATTATTCATCATCATCATCAATGTCACATTTGCTAGACATCACATAGGGGGGAATGTGTTTCATAATGTCAGTACCCTCATTGATATGATATTTCCTAAGTTTAAATTAGAAAGGGGGGTATTACATTATGCTTTAATGGTGATCTAACATTTTCCCAAGGTTAGATGGTGATTTGATGAAATAATCCTTTGGTGGTGGTTCAATTTAGGTTGGGCTTTATGTTTTGTTGTTATCATGGAGGGGTTTTGCTAGGGAGAACAACTTTCATTTACATGGTACAACACTTTATTAAAGTGCACCCCTCATTGGCACACATGTTCATGGTGATTTAATGTGCTGGTGACTAATTGGGAGGAGGATTATGGTTCTATTTGAGCATTAACCTTTGTGCACACATGTTGAGGTTGATTTCACTGTTCAATGGTTAAACTAATCTGATTTATCCAAATAAAGATTAATATCTTGGGCGCCCTATTTTATATGCTTCCTTTTCACATTGAAGTGGTTATTTGGACTTAGTTGGAGCTTTATAGTGGTGTGCCCCCCTTCTTGGGCACAATTTTCAAGGCATGCAATATTTTATTGGTTTCTTAGAGAGGTTGGCACACTTCTCTAGGGAACGCTCTCTTGGGTTGGGCACTTGGCATATGGAGGAGTATTTTATTGATGGGTTCTAACTACTTTGGCACATTCTGCTAGGGCACACTTCACATGGAAAATATTTTATGATTTGTTGGGTGGTTGAGCTAGTTACATGGCACGGTTTTCTAGGGCACACCTTTCCTAGGTACTCTCTCATCTTTATTGCATGGATATTCCAACTACACTTGGCATCTTTTGACCTTCATTGAAGAGTGTCCTCACCTCTTTGACTTGGCATATATATTACTTTATTTGGGGTGGTTATGGAGGTTGTTATTGGGAGGCGCATGGCGCATGAGGGTCACACGTGTGACTTAGCATGCTCTTGTATTGGGTCTCCTTTCTATTTTTGGAGAGTATTCTTGGAGGGTGCACATGTGTAAGAAACCATGTGGAAGGTTTATTTTTGCTATTTTTGGATTATCTTGGAGGGCACACTTGTGGGGAAATGATCTACTTGTTATTTTTGGGTTTTGACCACATCTTTTCTTGTGGAGCGCTCCATCCACTTGGAATCTTTCACATTCATCCATGGATTTGGTTACCTTGCAATTCACACGTGGAGTGGTTGTATGCATGCATTCTTGGAGGGAAAATTTCATGTGGACACTTGGCATTTGACTTTGTTTGATGCCTATTTTGGTGGTGTGCCCCCTTCATGAACATTATTCGGTGCATACTACTATATTTTTGGATGAGGGTGAATTTCCTTTGAGGGGCTAGTTTTCACATATTGTAATATGGTCAAACATGGATTCATGAGAGATCTAACTACTCCATTATTATAACATTTGTTTGACTTGTCATGGAGTTAGTTAGAAAGATAATATATTTTATTCTATGAAGGATTTAACTTACTATATAAAGAGGTGTTCCCCTCCATTTGAAAAGTAATTGACAATTATAGGATTGTGAAAGAGAGAGGTGATAGGAGATTATAGAACTTGGAGATGATTGACGTGGAGCTCCCCTGCATATCAAATTCTTCAAGACTAATGAAGAAGTGAGGTACTGGTGTACTTTATTGTATGTTTATGTAAATACTCTTCAATTTTGTTGTTAATTATGTATAAAAAACTTCTTGCTATCATTTTAATTTGAAGGCCTATTAATTAATTATTTGTTTTCATTTAGGAGTAAAGTAACGTGAGGAGATTCTCCCTCTTTCTTTCCTTGTTTCTTAATAATGTTTTATTTACTTCATCTAATAAAACTAGTTGCTGAAATGGAATTATAATTCAGCCTAATATGACGACACCTTCAAATTTTTTTTGATGAGTATCACCCCTAGCGCTTGTTATAAGAAATCTTACCCTACGGACAAGTTAAACTCCCCTTAGTCTGGTTTTCTTCGGCTAAGACAAAATAGATCAAATGGACACTAACATCCCTTGGTCTTGTCTATTCACACATGAAAATGAGAAGAGGGAAAAGGAAATCAGAGTACACCTTTTTCAAAGGTTGTCCTCGTTGCTCCTTGTTGCTCCAGCGTTAGATCCAGTCCTAGCTCGATCACGATCTTCATGCACTTAGACAAAACAATCTTCCTCTTCTACTACTTGCACAAAGTTAGATGAAAGCAAATCTAACNACCTTTTTCAAAGGTTGTCCTCGTTGCTCCTTGTTGCTCCAGCGTTAGATCCAGTCCTAGCTCGATCACGATCTTCATGCACTTAGACAAAACAATCTTCCTCTTCTACTACTTGCACAAAGTTAGATGAAAGCAAATCTAACTAAATGAAACAAGAATAACATTCATACGTAAACTAAATGAGACAGAAGTGTGGGAATAGACTAAGCTTATATTCATGAGAAACGACGAACAACACTTACAATCACCTTGATGTTGAGCAAGCTTCCTCCAATGATTCTCCTATCCAACCCCTTAATGTATGATGACAAATGAACCAGAGGTTTGATATGATTCAGACCTTAACTTCATCTAATCTCCTCCACCCTTGAGAGGCCTTGTTTATATAGAGGTTTGGGAGGTTTAACCAACTTAGAATATCAAGGGAAGGTTGAGATTTTTCCTCCATAAGTTAGTATTGATTACCCAAAAGGGAGAGACCCGAGCTTATGAATCATCCCTCAATCATAACCACCATAAGTATGTCGGAATTGACCCATAGAATAAGGTGGGATTGGTTAAAACTACCTTAACGGGACTGTTGCTCCCTACAAACTTGATAGAAGGAATCAGGGAGACTCCATCCTAGTCTAGCAAGAGGCATCACCCTAGGGGTGACGCTCCTTAAGCCATGGCAGGGGGGCGTCAATGTTCCAACTAAGCCAATCAACCAAGGGGGAAGATAATGTGTTCGACCTTCAAAAAGTGAATTTTCTTCTCTTTGATAGCCAAGGAACATGACAAAATGTTTTCCATGGTATCGGGGATGGGAAACCAAGGTGCGACACTTAGATGTGACAATTTTGCGTATAACAACTCTCCAAGATTAAGCTTTCACATATTAGTTTTTAGTAAACAATTAAAGATGAATTGCATCAAATTAGTTCCTTTTAACTTAAGTAAACACCCAAATGATGAATGTATTGACGAGTTCCGTCATCTCAAAGGTTGAATGTGGAAAACTAGCTCTTTTTACCATATAGCCACCCAAAGTAGTTTATTGTGACACACTAGTTCCTTCATTCATGTAATATTTCATGACTCCATTAGCCCATGATTGATAGAAACCGGCCCCATATCATCCCATTTCCTTGTTCCCTCTTCTTCCTTTCCTTGCATTCCTTTATCCTTTTACCTTTTCCATTTTTTTTATATGATAAAACCTACATTTTGTTAAGGCTTACTCTTCAAAATCATCTTGTGCCTTCATTCCATAGCCTTAGCAATCTTATATTTATGGAATCCCCTCGTGAGTTGGAGAAGAGCCAAATAAAAGTGTGAAGAAGAGCTACTATGGCGATAATGGGTAGCCTTCCATAGTTCACAAAACTAGCCCCTTGATGTTGGGGACTTTGCATCATTTGGGGGTACTAGATTTTGTTATAACAATTTTCATTTGCAAGCATAGAACTTTAAATAGATATTAGGAATTAGTCCATGTTACATAGTGATAAGAGATAGCAATTACATGTTACATGCAATCAAAGAAAATGAATTTTTGGTTGATATCAATCTATTAAATGACTTCATATTTTGTGGATGAATTACAATATGGCTTAGTAATAAGCATGGGAGTATCTCTAGAAATTGTGTAGCCTTTGGATGCGCAACTCAAAAAGAAATTTGAAGTAAAAATCCCATCTGATCTAAGATGTTATTTTGCATGTATGGATTCATGGTGTCCATATCATTTCATAGATTCATTTCTTATATGCAAACAATGTCTATCCACCTCTCCCTTTGTTTTCCCATTTTGAAAAATGCATCTCAACTGTACAAAGAGATACAAAACAATATACATCAAAGGGAACATGTCAATGAGCCAGGGAACATTTAGAAAGCCTACTCAGGCTATNTGCAAACAATGTCTATCCACCTCTCCCTTTGTTTTCCCATTTTGAAAAATGCATCTCAACTGTACAAAGAGATACAAAACAATATACATCAAAGGGAACATGTCAATGAGCCAGGGAACATTTAGAAAGCCTACTCAGGCTATAGTCTTAATTTTTAATCAAGATTGAGTATGTGGTCGAATCAAATCTTGAAATATTTTTGCATTAATTATGTGGTCAAATTGAGGTGCTTTGCTAATAAAGTAAAAGAATGAGTTTATGTTGACCTCAACAATTGATTCCACTATATATTCACAATGTTAGTTGACTTGAGTTCATTGAGCCAATAAGGGAGAGCATTTGGTGAAATTGATGTGACCAATCTTAAAAAATAAGAGGAAGATGAATGAATAAGACTAGAGAGAAGGAGTGGGAAGAAGATCAATTAATAGAGACCATAGACCATGTTTGGAATGTTGAGGTTGAGAGAAGTGATAAGTTGCAAGATTATACTTCCTTTAATATCATTGAATAATGAGAATTAGCATACCAATTCCCTCTTATTGAATTTCAATCAATTTACGAATGTTTCCATGCATAATGATCTTCTATCTTCTCGTTGTCTCGTTAGAGAGGGAGATAGGAAGACGCCCTGTCATTTTTAGAGAAACATGTATGCAAGTTTCCTTAACTCATTCATGGTTAGATATTGCCATGTTATATCTCCTTGGTTGGACTCTCTTCACTTTGATTTATGTGAGTGATATATGAGCTTCTTTGACTAGATGAATTTACTGATTGTGTCCATTTAAACTACCTCGCACACCCATCAAACCAAATCCAATGCTCAGTGAATGTGATTGCATAATTCCTAAATTATTCATAGATTAAACCAAGCCAACGGTGAACAAACATTGTGGCATATTCATTGTCATCACTAACATAAAAGTGGTACTCCTTAACAACATTGCAAGTTTCTAGAGTGCCATCCCCACCATCAACATTCACATGTGCATGTCTGTACAAGACATGTACAAATATAGAAACCTAAAAATACTATTCAACCATCAAAAAATTCAAACATAAAACACATAAAAAAGAAAGAAATCCTTCCTCATCAAAATGATAATTTTGTTTGTGTGTGTGTGCACACACAAAGTAAATGTATAATTGTTAGTGAAGTATACCATTGATAATTGTGCTCGATATAAATACCTTGGGAGATTGTTTGCATTAAGAAGCTTGCACCTAGATTTGTGAGAATGCTTGATATATTTATAAGTTTCATTTTAGAACTTGTCTATGAATTGTGAAATAGGTATCTCATTCTCAACAAAATCAATCTTTTTAGAGGCCATACTCTAACAAAAGGATAGAGTCATAGAAGGATACACATTATCTCTTCCACACTATCGTGATGTTTGGAAATCTAGCATGTGAGGGTTCCATAGAAATATTTCTAAGAGTGTCAAGTTACCACATTCAAGGCATCTCTTTCCACCTATGCATCTTTTATCAAAAATTACATCTCCAAGAAATTTCATTCTTGTTAATATTATTGAAATAAAATTGTGAACTCTAGGAGGAAGGTCATGTTGTTAATATTGTTTGCAAAAATCTATGAATGTACCATATAGAACTAAAATTCAACATGATAGGGACAACAATAAGCATCACAAATAGTATTGCATTTGACATACCATGGTTTCAATTTCTCAAACAAGCTAATGCCAATGTTAACGCCAAGGTTTATTTCTTGAAAATGATTAAAATTCAACCTGTGTCATCTCGAACACACGCTTACATTTCTCTTCGTAGAGACATTTAGAGAAAGGTCATCACATAACATGCTTCAAATCGAGTATAACATGGGAATTGGATCCCAAAATTATACCACCCTGGATCTAACACCTTTTGCAAGTTTGTCTCAGTATGACTACCTACAAATAAGACCCCAACAAGCATATTTGTCATTTTCTTCTAAATAAAACCTGAATTTTGGATGCCTTTGTAGTGTTCTTGAGACATGGAATATATTGATGTTGTTATTATCAATCGAGTTCTTGAAGGTCCTTGTATGACAACAATGATTGTTAATGCTCCACAAGAAACCTTGATGTCATTTTTTCTTGATTTTCCAATTGAAGGGAAATTTCATGCTTTTGATATATTTTCCATTACATTATCATTTTCCTTTGTGTGTTGAGCAGCTTGAGAACCCAAAAACTTTGTTACCTCT
>SNQJ01S0009482.1:300458-322095 GCA_010110895.2 Picea sitchensis | reverse complement strand
CATTATTTCAACAGGCAGCCCACTAGAAAATCTTTGAATTTTAACCTTCTCATCCTTGATGAAACCCACATACCTCAAAATCTCCAAGAATTTTCTTTTGTATTTCTCCATGGCCATGCTTCATAATTTAATTTCAATAATTATTGCATTTTCTTGTCATAATAGTGTTTTGACAAGAACTGTTGTTGGGAATATTTCTTGAATTGCTTCTAATAGATTATTTTCTCCTAAATATGCTTGACCTGCTTCAGCTTGTCCCACCACATGGATGGTTCCCCCTGAAGATGATATATGACAATTCTTTCTTCCAAATTTGATGAATAATTGTTTAGCTGAAAATATTTTCTTATGCCCAACAAGCAAGCTTCATCATTTTCACCCTTCCTATGCTCCCCATCAAATGTTGGTGGCTTGAGAATCCCGAGCTCTCCTTGCAGATTATCTAACTCGGGATTCTCCTTTGATATCTAACAAGAGACCTACTTGGTTTGCCCTATAATTTTGAAAATGCAGGTGCTCTTCTAGCTAAATGTCTAGGTGAATGGTGATTCCTACTATTATTGTAGGACTTGTACTTGTGAAAATCCCACCACAAGTTCTCCAAATATTCCATAATAATGGAATAAAATACCACTGTCACGTTAGTAGGATATTTTCTCGTTTTAGTGATGGAAGAGGTACACCAAAAGAGAGGCTTCCCTGGTGACTTCAAGGGATCAAATAACAAGTTTAGTAGCCAGGTCTAGCACCCCCTATCTTGATCACACGTTTGTTGGTCTAGGTTGAGGAGAGAGAAGAGGTTTGAAGGTGATTTTGTACTTTCCCAGAACAAGAACACTTTGTATCATATATATATATTAGATGGTTATAGTAAAATTTTATAACAACAACAAAAAATATAGTGAGTTTTCTAGGGTTAGAGTTAGTATAGTTAAAAGGATACTTGAGAGTTTAAGGAGAGAGAGTTTATCCATGACTTCACCACAAGAGTTTCTTTGAGACTAGTGCCTTTCTAGGGCTATGGGGTCTCAAATGAATCCATGCTTGAAGATTGATCTACATGAAACCAAGAGGTAGGATCTAAACCCTAAGGTGCAAACACATTTATGCTTTAGTTTAGATCTCGATGAGAAGGACGTCTAGGGTGCAAGCACATTTGGGCCCTATAAATCGTTCCTTCCTTCTTGTAGCTTCAACTAGGCCAAAAATCAAATGTCTAGGGATAAAATCCTAAAGTGATAACACTTTAAGGATTTACGGTTCTAACCCTAGCAAGGACAATCAACCAATTTTAGATAAATAATACTTTGCGAGAGGAAGAAGCACTTATGTTCCTCTCTTAAGGTTTCAATAAACAAGACTTCTTGAAAAAAAATAACAATTTCACCATAAACATCAATAGCATAAACAAGAATCACAGTAATTTACTTCATCCAAGAAACCAAGAGTATTTAATCCTAATTGAAGAAATATCCATCCAAAGTCAGCCAACCATTCACAAGAGATCCATTCCAAGCATAGTGCATGAGAGAGAAAGACCAATAACCCTTAAAGGGATGAAAATTTTAGAAGTACTCTCATAAATAGTGAGTGAATGATGATGAAACAATGAAAGTGAATGATTTACTTCTTATATGAGGCTAACACTACACTTGTTTCCACATAACATAATATTTGATTAATTCAAGTGGGGCCAAGCCCTTATTTAACTCTTAAAAAGCGTAATAAATGAAAAATACATCATAATATCCCACACATTTGAGACATCAATCCTTCTTGAGCAAGAGGGTGGCCTCCAAAGACCACGTGGAATCAATCTGAAGCAGAGTGGGGGAAAATGATGTCTCTCCCCACTCAAAATCATGCCAATCATCCTCAATACCCTAGGAATCCACCAAACCCTAGCTCCATCAAAACCTAGAATATGACATCATCATCAAACTAGGCCCAACGTCCAAGATCTCAGTGATGTGTCCATGCCCTAGGGAATTGCATCTCATCTCTGCCATGTCTTTGATTGTCTTCTACTGCAACATCCCTGATCCTGGTGGAAAATAAGTCTTGGGGTACTTTTACCATCCCATGGGCTTCCAACCCATCTGTGTACCATCATGACTGAATCTGCTCAAACCAAGCCCATTTGTCCATTGTTCAGGGTTCTGAGGATCTGAGAGATGATGTCCGAGGGTGGTGAGTCATTGAATGACCCACTGTTATTCATCACACATGCCAAAGTCCTATAATAAAGGAGTAACATCCTGGGTACGAGCTCAGGATGTCCCTCAAAGAACCATTTTGGGGCCATCCAAGACAAATCAAAGTATAAAACATGGTTAACCAAGGTTCACAAGAAAAATTAGTCCCTAAAGCATGCAAATTAATCTATAACTTAAGACATAATCCATGCAAGAAAATTCACCTTGGTATCCCCTTCAAGCATCAACCACCCTAGGACCCCATGTGAGTTGACAAGTTTAAGTACGTGAGGGCCTTCATCCAACCCTATTAGGTGTGCCACCTAGACAAAAAATAAAAATAACCTAGGTAGAGGGATAGGTCCCAAGGGATGTAGGAATAAAGAAACCCTTTAAGAGTAAGTGTGAAAGAAATATGGTTTTAGGGCTTACTTCATGTCTTATGGTGTCATTTAATCCATTTATATGAGTGCCTTTGTGGAGGGTGCAATTTCTCTCGAGTTACCTCATTATTAGGCACTATTTTTTCCAAACCCCTTTGTCAACCATCATACTATTCCACTTTATCATATTTGCAAGTCCCCTTTTATAAGGTTTCAAGCTATATCATTGCTATTTGGGACGGGGGTGAGCATTGAAAGGGTAGAGCTCAAGTTTGGGATGGATTTTGTTATTCCTTTTGTATAATTCCTTTCTTTCTTAAGCATCATTTTATTATTATTTTATTAGTATCTGCAATCAACCTCTGGGCCTTTATCCCCTCTTCTCATGAGAGAATGGACCATGATCCATTACCGAAGTTTAGTACACTATGAGAGGCTCTAGGATGGAAAGTGTTAAGTATGGTGGGGAACGAAACGTTACCCTTATGAGGCCCCCCAAGTTGTACCCCTTTTCCATGGGAATTGAAAACACAGGACTAGGGAATATAAGTTGACCACCAAGGTGAAATAAGGCAACTAACACAGTTTCCCAAGCCAGTGATCCATTATCCAAATTCAACCAAAGATCCTCATCCACATGCCCAACATACCTCATGGTGACGATGGCTTACCATCTCCCATACTTTAGGTTTCTTGGATGTGATGAGCCTTGGTTGATATGTAGCTATAAAGGTGAATGAGGGGGGCTATTGGGATACCATCTGTGGACATGCTAATCATCATCATGGTGGGGATCATGTTCTCCATTGCGGGCCACGAGACACGATATCCTCTAGTTACCCCTAGGCATGGGGGGGATTAACATCTGGCTCCAACATGGAGATATGTGCTCATCGTAGAGTGCAAGAGAACCTCAACATATTTGGTTGACCGAGAACTGCAATCCTGTGCCCACTTCAAATGACAACACCCTTTAGATGTATATGCCAGTGGATGTGATCCACCGATGTTAGTGATAAATCCAAAAGCATGATGAAAATAATTTTTTTTCACTAAGCTAAAAATGATATAGTGATAATATACAATGACTAAGTGCTATTTCTTAGCATGTATTCATTATATACAAATGAGAATGCAAATATATACAAGAAGATGAAAACTATACTATCATGAATGCATGATGCAACACATACAAATGAAATGCAGTATGGAAATTCCTACCTACACTAATCTATGTAATTTTTAGGAAGTAAAGTCTCTTTCCCATGATGGGGATTGAGAAGGGATCCATTAATGGGTAGTGGGCATCTCCTTCCCTGCAACGTGGATAAGTAGTATGAGTCATTGTCAAACGTCTCATCAGTTCTGTAGGGGCCTCGCCAAAATTTTCCAAACTCCTTTAGTGTATTAGGCTTGTATTTCCTTTTATCCCACTCTAAGACCAATTCTCCTTGTTTGTAATCCCCTCCTTTGAGATCGAATTTTTCTTGTATTACCGTGCTATATTTCTTCAAGGGATGGGGGTGGGATTTTGTTGCAAGAATATCATACGGGATTGGTCTAATCAACAACTCTTTATCACCTTTCTTCAATATTGTGACAGAGTCAAATTCTTTGTTTTTGTACCTGTCTAGTTGCTGCTAGTAATCCTCCATTTTAGGCCACACTATATCATCAAAATATTCTTCTTGAGCCAAAGGAAGGTCATATGGGAAAAATTCCAAAGAATATTCCTTGAACTTTTAAGGGAACTCCTCTAAGGGATCATCAATTTCAAGGTCAAGGTTGATTTCTTCAACATGATCCCTTGCCATTGGTAGGTTGGGTAGGTGAGCATTGGTTTCATCATCCACGGGTATAGTAGCATAGGTCAAATCCATCTGTAAAGTACTACCCAACATTACTGTTAGCACCGCCATTTTTCTTTCCATTTAGACTTAGTTTTAAGTCACGTTGTGACCCATGCGTCTGAACATTTGAAATCGAGTATGTAACCCCATGAGGTCAAGGTCAACAAGTGGTCGGTTGGCCCTTGGAAACAGGAAGGGATGTCAGAATCAAAACTTGTATAAGAAGTACGGGTATGTCTTTTCCAAAGAGTCGAGTCCCATTAAGAAGCTAGTCTCTACGTTCCTAGGTCGAGTCAAGTATTTAATGGAGGTCGCATCGACAAGTACAACGTGTTATTATCAGTTCATCATGAAGGTCGAAGGAATGAAAAATTGCGGCGTTCTTATCATGCATGCCCAACAAACCTTATTGCCTGTATCTTACATGCGAGGATTTGCCATGGAAAACCTGCAAACTCAACTCAAAACATCTCGTCGCCATGAATTCACTGTCCTCCAACATGATTTCTTCTCCTATCCGACTCGTTATAAATCTCAGATTGCTTGACATTCTTTCCAGTCGCAGAACCAGGCCCGAACTCCGTTTGCAATTTCCCTTGCCAGTCCAGTTTGTTCAAAACTCTCCCCTTGCGCGTCTGCTGGATATACTGCATGCGGAATATATATTGGTTGCGCCATGATGACCTCTCAAAGCATAAGAAAAGGTGCGTGGAGCAACAAAATTGCAATATCCAAGCCCCAAAACGACTGGGAGTCGTTCTCACCCACAACAGGCATTCCCAAGGATGTGAAAGGAGTTATTCCTTTACCCGCAGAGAAGACCATATCAAACCGTGCAGAACCTGAAGCAGAGATATTTTCACAGGGAGGGATGATGATAGAAGCCCCATCTCCTCAACAACAAATGCCTTGGAGGAGGGGCATGCTGAGAAATAACAAGGAAGTTGTGGAAGCTCGATTTCCAGAAAAGATGCTTGCCAAATCGAACGCTGAAGAACTACTCATGCGTGCCATACGACTAGAGCTTGCTGGAGGATCGAGCCGGGAAGATAGGAGAAAAACAAGGAAAGCGAATATCACTAGAGAGAATGATCAAGAGCCATATCAACAATTGAAGCAGGCAAAGTTGGCTATCACTGAACTCTATCAGAAAAACATGGAGTTGACGCGACAACTAGTGAAAAAGGCCACAGAGGCGCAAGATACATGGCATGGCTAAAAAGACAGCTCAGAGAGGCCCAAGATACCATTGTACAACTGCGAGAAACACAACCACTGACGGAAGAAAGGCATACAAAATATTCCAGAGAATATGAAGTGGTTGGGAAAGAGGCTCGTGTGGCTCTCACCAGTGCACAGAAAAAACGAGCCTAGTTGATGCTCGTCTTTGCATCTGCAAACACAAGACGAATCTTGGCATTTTTGAAGGACAGGTTTCCCCAAAGCACCCTGCCTTTTGATAATGACCGCGATAATCAAACAACCACTCACCACACACATTTTCCATAAAATGAACGCGCAACAGAAATCAAAGCCGTTATAAGCGGATAACAGTTCTTGACAGACACCTGCTCGCTCTGACACCCAATCAAAGGGATACACTGACACATCTTTTTCCATATCGAGACCTGACCGATGATCAAATCCTCGTGGCATATTTGTGGACGGTCATGGGTAAATAAACGTGATTATTGTCTATTTTTGGGCAGCGCCATGCAGAGAGTCTCCAGTGCATGCTACTCAGTTTTCCTAGTCTTAGGGTTAGCAATTAGAAAGCAGAGTAGCCCAATCGACGCCCTCGTTTATATATTTCATCTTTTTGATGTAAGCCATGTTGGTTGGAAAATTTGGTAGACGACAACTATTGTATGTAATTTGAGTTTTTGACCGAAATTTAATGCAAAGGTCCTGTAACTTGATGAAAAGATTCTAGTTGTAGCAGTTGGATGTATTGTGTTCCTCTCTTTACGTATGTGCTTCCTGCCATCTTTTATCCATATATTTTTCTGTTTATTTGGGAACAAATTTTTGAACATGTGGATTCGCTGCGCAACACCCCTTGTTCGCGACACTTAGACAAAACATTTTCTTCTAAAAGTTAACTCCGAATTCACTCGCAACGGTACTCTGAGTTACTTCCTGTGTTTTTCTCCCACCTCACATTACAGTTTTACACTGAACATTGTTGCTCGCCTAGCCTTATCCTCTCAAGTTCAGTCACTGAGGCATTTGTCCCCGTATTTTCCTCAGATCGACTCCATATCCGAAGTATTACTTTCTTGCGCCAATAGAACCAGAACCCATTATATCAAAGGTGTTAAATCTACCCACCGCTTTCAAAGCCATATCCTGCGTGGAAACCATGCCTTCTGAGAGAGCCCTCTCCAGATATGAAAGGCTAGTTTCGGGTCTTAAAGTCGGTTGAAAAAGTTACCTTCGTCGTCTGTTTATCAGCCGAACAGATTTACAGAGTGCTAACATTCTGGCATCATTTCCAGGGATGAAATTTAATAGATTTTCCTTGGGACAATGACTAACGTTGCAGTTTGACCCCTGAGGGTAACCGAGGGACACAAATCCATACCGGCTGAAACCCTTACCCTGGCGACTCCAGTCCAAACAAACCAGTAGCTCCAAGTAGCACATTTCAGGAACCCTGGCTCCAAAGACAATTTATACCAGAGAAAATGTTGACCCAAACCCCACAGAGCCTGTGTACGACCCCGAGAAGATTCTACGCAAGAATAGAGAGAAAGCATAGGACCTGTTCTACTACCTGGACAGAAGCCTATCCTTGCCCAAAGACGGTGCGCAGAGCATTGACGACCTTGAGTTTGACACATTCTTCGAGCAAACTCTCTTCAGGTCTAAGTCAGAAACTAGTTTGGACGAGACTATTTTTGACCCGAAGAAATTCCAAGCTCTAGTACCCAATAATATCCCTCAAAATCCGAATCCTCCTAGGGCTATGGATGCTAGATTCTCTCCCCTCATCCTTCCATCCCAATTACATGACTTGCCTTAGAATTATAGCCAGAGAATCAGGCTCTACGACGCTGAGGGAAATGTTTCCGCTCAAAGGCACATAGACTGGTTTAACGATTTTTTTGACTTGAAAGAGGTGGAATATGTAGATGAAAAAACGAGGCTGTTTGCGTAGAGCCTTTCAGGAGATGTAAGAAAATGGTTCAAATCCCTCCCACCCGCGAGCATTCGGGACGTCGTTCCTAAATAAATGGGGGGACAAGAAAAACCTGTTGCAGCTGCTAACACAATACAATAATATGAAGAAAGCACTGGAAGAAACAATGCATGAGTTCTCAACCCGTTTCTTGAAGGTGTACAACTCAATCCTTGCGGAAGTCAAGCCGCCCCCGGGTGATGTGCAGTTGTGGTACGCTGATTCTTTCGACAATAATTTCTCCCTATTGTTGAGAGAAAGAAGATCAATGAGTCTAGACGCTATAATGAGTAACTCTGTCGAAGTAAACATGATGGCGTCGGGAAAAATAAAACCAAGGTTCAACCGAGGCGACAAGAGACCCCAGGGAGACGCACAACCATCGGCGTTGGGGTCCTCAAATGATAAATTCGACATGATGATTAAGATCATGGAGAAGTTGATGGAGATAATGTCCACGAGAAAAAAACTTGTTTCCCGAGAACATAACGACCCATCGCCCAAAAATCAGAACCTCAGAAGGGGTCAAATCCCTTCGATCAGACAGAGAGAACTTAAAGATCAAAGGGATCAAGGTGACCCGTAGATGAGACGTCCTTTCCAGAACAACTACGCGGACGAGGATTTCGACCAGACTTTCGACGACTAGATGCATTGTTGCGATGACCAAAACCTGCACATGTTCTTGACAAAGAGCGAGGATGATCGGTATATGAGCAGAAACGAAGACTTTGTGCCAGAGACCGATGATGATATGATACTCGAAAGAGATGATGCGCTATCTTGGGAGACAAAAGAGTTCAGGAAAGGCTATCAAAACGCCATCATGCAGTTCCATAAGAAGTACAACCTCTAGAGCAAAGACGTGCCTACCGAGTTGTAACAAACGAACCCCATAAGGAAGCCCTTGGTGGACACCCCTTCCACAAGCCGACCAAGGTCGAACACCACGACCAAGGATGCGACAGAGAAAGCTAAGTCGAAGGAGGAGGTCCCCAAGAAAGCTTCGGAGATAGGACCAGAGGCGAGTGAAAAAGAGGTATAGAAAACCTGTCCCCCTTTCAATTTTGAACATGAGATGGCCAAAATAAAAATCTCTGTCCCATTAAATGAACTTATTAGAAAGGGCGAGTATCGAGAACAAATAATTAAAATGCTGAAAATGGGGGGGACCCCCGATACTCTAAATATTCAAGATGATCACCCCGCCATCCTTTTTGGTCCGCGCGTTGAAGAGACAGGCGATACCGAAGACATCCCTCCTTTCTATGTCAGTCTGAAGATCCATGACATGACCTTGCATAACGCCATGCTGGATTCTGGCGCGTCGCACAACCTCATGCCGAAGGTGATCATGGACGAACTAGATTTGGATGTCACCAGGCCATACAAAGAACTTTTCTCCTTTGATTCGAGGAAAGTCAAGTGTTTAGGCCTTATCAAAGACCTATTTGGATTGTTGTCTCAAATACCCGCTAAGAACATGGTCATGGATGTGGTCGTCATAGACATACCCCCAAAATTCGACATGCTTCTCTCGAGGTCGTGGGATGAGAAGTTGAAGGGCACGTTGCAGATGGATATGTCATACGTCACTATCCCTGTTTTTGTCCAGGAAAGAAGGTTGTATAGAGAAGTGCTGCTGAAATACATGGTAAGTAGGAAGACACAGCCACACAATCATCCCATATACGCCGTCGAAACTGAGGTGGGTTCTTCTATATTCTGTAACAATGACCTGAGTTTCGAAGAGGAAGAACCGACAACCATCATAACAACTGACGAGAAGATCGTGTGGGAAACAAGAGAATGCGTCAACCCAAAAGACCGCGCAGAAAACATGGTGTGGAACATGAGTTTTGACGGCGCAATCAACAGAGAAGGAGTTGGGGCCGACGTATGGGTGAGCCCCCCTGAAGCAAGCACAAATATGTGCTCATACAAGTTCGTGTTTGAATGCACTAACAACATGGCTGAGTATGAAGTGCTAATCTTGGGCTTACAAGTTCTAAAATAATTGGGTGCACGAAAGATAGCAGTGCGTGGAGATTCCGAGCTGATCATAAATCAGGTAAAGGGTGTATATCAGACCAAACACCCCAGGCTGAGAGCATACATGAATTTGGCTTTGGACCTCCTCGAAGGATTTTCAGAGTATGACCTATCTTCTATCCCCAGAGAGAAAAATCAGATTTCCGATGCGTTGGCCACCTCGGCCTCGATTTTTAAGATCCCCATCTTCCCAAACAAAAAATATGAAATCGAGGTCAAGAACAGGCTGACAGTGCCTGATAATATCAAACACTAGAAACTATTTGATGATGACAAACAGGT
Source organism: Picea sitchensis (assembly GCA_010110895.2). NCBI lineage: Eukaryota > Viridiplantae > Streptophyta > Pinopsida > Pinales > Pinaceae > Picea > Picea sitchensis. The sequence continues at coordinate 312,152 of SNQJ01S0009482.1, read as the reverse complement.
GGAAAGATTCCTCCTTATGAGCGACGAGTTCACTAATACAAACGTTGACGAGGAATGTTGCAGCGACGAAGATGAGAGCGCGGATGCATGCAGTAACGATGACCCTTTCCAAAACAAGATCATGGGAAGGGACATAATACAATTGAAAAATAATACTATTCCAAAGGGGTTGGTGCCACTGGAAAATCTGTTTGATGAAAATGATGTGGCTAAGAACCCCAAGATCACTGCAAGAGAAGAAGACATGGAAGACTGCAACATCGGGACTGAGGAGAACCCGAAGATGGTAAAATTATCAAATACACTTAGTCCAGAGGTCAAGTAGGACTACATAAAGCTCATGAAAGATTTCCTGGACGTCTTCACATGGAGCTACGATGACCTGAAAGTGTATGACATGAAAGTGATCCAACATGTTATCCCTCTCAAGGAAGATCAGAAACCTTTCAAACAGAAGTTGAGACAGATAAATCCCCTGCTGCTACCGCTGATCGAGAAGGAGGTAAAGAAGATTTTCGACGCTAAAATGATTTTTTATTTGAGATTCTCGAAATGGGTAGCTAATTTGGTCCCTGTAAGAAAGAAAAGCGACGAGATAATACTGTGTGTAGACTTCCAAAATTTAAATAAAGTGTATCTCAAGGACCACTACCCCCTTCCTAAAATGGACTACATCCTGCAAAAAGTGGTGGGGTCCCATAAGATGTCTATGCTGGACGGGTTCTCAGGATATAATAAGATCATGGTCCACCCGGACGAGAGAGAGAAAACAACTTTTACAACTGCATGGGGAACATTCATGTACGCCAAGATGCCGTTTAGCCTGATGAAAGCTAGAGCCACTTTTTAGAGGGCCATGGACATCATGTTTGCTGATGAAAAGGACAAATTCATCATGATTTATCTGGATGACATCACAGTGTACTCTGCCTCCGACAAACAACATCTCAAGCACGTGAAGAGGGTTTTATAGAAGTGCAGAAAGTTCGGCATATCACTAAATCCAAAGAAGTCGCACTTCGCGGTGGAAGAAGGAAAGTTGTTGGGGCACATAATTTCCAAGGAAGGCATTAAGATAGACCCCAACAAGGTTGAAGGGATCTTGAATATCGGCACCCCGCGCAGTAAAAAAGAGGTGCAATCCTTCCTGGGAAAGGTAAACTTCTTGAGGAGATTCATCCCAAACCCGACATAAATCATAAAACATATAACTTGCATGATCAAGAAGGGAAACAAGATCAAGTGGAATTCGGAGGCCAAGAAGTCTTTTGAAGATATCAAAGTGGCACGGACTAAAGCTCCCGTACTATCCAGCCTGGATTTTATGAAAGATTTCCTCCTATTTTCGTTCACCTCAGAACACACTATTGTCGGCGTGCTACTACAGAAAGACGAACAGGATTTCGAAAAACCCATAGCCTATTTCAGCCGGACGCTGCGCGATGCTCCACTAAGGTATGACATTATGGAAAAACATATGTATGCCTTAGTGAAAGCCTTGAAAGAGTTCATGACATACATATTGCACTCCCATGTCATCGCTTGTGTACCCAACAGTTCAGTAAAGGATATCCTGACCCAGAAGGAAGGAGAGGCAAGTGGATAACGACCATGTTAGAATACGATCTTGAAACCAAGCCTACAAATCTGAACAAAGGTCAGGGTCTCTCAAAGCTAATGGTGTAGTCGGACTGCGATGCTGTAGGAATGAATTTCATCACTGATCTGTCGAAATGCCCCTAAGAAGAAAAAACTGTGCAGGTGCCTCAACAGTTCATTGATTTGCATGGTATGTAGACATCATCTATGTGTTGGAGAATCTCCAGGACCCTCCGGGCGTGAGTAAGACTAAGGCCATATTTCTCAAGCTTAAAGCGGTTAAGTTCTGCATCTTGGACAACTCACTCTATTGGAAAGATTATGGGGGAATATTCTTGAGCTGTTTGCTGGAAGACGATGCGAAGCGGTCCATACAAATTTCACAAAGGCGACTTTGGAGGACACCACTATTGGAAGACTACCATGCACAAAATCCTGAGGGCGGGTTATTACTAGCCTACAATTTTCACTGACGTATATAAGTAGGTCTCCAGCTGCCATGAATGTCAAATTTTTGACGGAAGAAGAAAGATGCAGCCCCTGCCACTAAATCCGATCTCAGTCGAAGCACCTTTCATGCAGTGGGGTCTAGATTTCATAGGAGAGATAAATACGCCATCCTCTGCATAGCACAAATGGATACTCATGATCATTGACTATTTCACAAAATGGATAGAGGCAATCCCTATGAAACAAGTTACCGACGCAGTCATCATCCAATTCCTAGAGACGAACATCTTGTCGAGGTTCAGGTGTCCCGTTAAGATCATTACAGACAATGAAGCTGCATTCAAGTCTAAGAGGATGGAGAATTTTTTTCAGGATTATAACATAACCCTGGGGCATTACACGACATACTATCCGCAAGTAAACGGGTTAGAAGAATCCTCGAATAAGAGCATGACCAAGATCATCAAAAGAATCCTGCAAGAAAACAAGAGAGCATGGAATAAAAATCTTATCTACGCGTTGTGGGAAGATCAGGTTACCGCCAAGAAGTCTATATCAACGTCGCCTTTCGAGATCGTTTACGGTGCGGACACAATTTTCCCTACTTTACTGGGACCGACCGTCAGGAAGCTGTTGCAAGAACAGGAGGTCGAGCCAAATGCTACGCAGAGGAGAATTAATCAGCTAATTCACATGGAACAAGTGAGAGAGAAGGTGTATGATCAATCAGATCTCCATCAGGAGAAGATAAAGAAAGATTTCGACAAGCGTTTGAAGCAGGAATATTTTCAGGTCAAAGATTTGGTGCTGAGATGGGACGCAAGAAATGAACGTAAAGGGAAGCACAGAAAGTTTGACCACCTTTGGACAGGTCCTTTCAAAATCAACGCATACTGCTAAGACAATGCTTATTTCCTGGAAGGATTAGATGGAGAATGGCTTGGTTGGGGGCCTGTAAACGACAAGTTCCTCAAGCATTACTTAACGAAATAAAAGCCGTTTAAGTCATTTGTCATTGTAAATAGTTGTTTTGTTTTTGCATCGAGTCAGTAGGTTAGAAAAAAATTGAAGCCCGAAGTGAAGGTCCTAAGTTTATGTTGGTGTTTTAGAAGTTGCGTCGATAGGTTTAGTTTGTTTTCTGTCTGTCATTTATTTCTCTCAGTGTTTGAAAGTTGAATATATCCCAATGGTCAGGTACCTGGTTCACTGTTCTTTGCTACCTCACGGGGAGGATAGCATCCCCGTTGGAGCCAGCTGTTAGCGCCACCATTTTTATTTCCATTTAGATTCGGTTTTAAGTCACATTGTGACCCATGCGTGCGAACATGTGAAATCAGGTACGTAACCCCGTGAGGTCGAGGTCAGCAAGTGGTCGGTTGATCCTTGGAAATGGGAAGGGATGTCATAGTCGAAACTTCTATAAGTAGTATGGGTATGTCTTTTCCAAAGAGTCAAGTCCCATTGTGAAACCAGTCTCTACATGCCTAGGTCGAGTCAAGTAGTTAATGGAGGTCGCATTGGCAAGTACAACATGTTATTATTAGTTCATCATGAAGGCCGAAGGAATGAAATATTGTGGCGTTCGTATCATGCATGCCCAACAAACCTTATCGCCTGTATCTTACACGCGGGGATTTGCCATGGAAAACCTGCAAACTCGACTCAAAACATCTCGTCTCCATGAATTCACTATCCTCTAGCATGATTTCTTCTCCTATCCGACTCGTTATAAATCTCGGATTGCTCGACATTCTTTCCAGTCACAAAACCAGGCCCGAACTCCGTTTGTAATTTCCCTTGCCAGTCCAGTTTGTTCAAAACTCCTCCCTTGCGCGTCTGCTGGATATACTATGCACATAATATATATTGGTCGCGCCATGGAGACCTCTTAGAGCATAAGAAAAGGCGCACGGTGCAGAAAAATTGCAAGATCCAAGCCCCAAAACGATTGGGAGTCATTCTCACCCGCAGCAGGCATTCCCAAGGATGTGAAAGGAGTTATTCCTTTACCCACAAAGAAGACCAGATCAAACCATGCAGAACCTGAAGCAGAGGGATTTTCATAGGGAGGGACGATGATAGAAGCCCCATCTCCTCAACAGAAAATGCCTCGGAGGAGGGGCATGCCGAGAAAGAACAAGGAAGCTATGGAAGCTCGATTTCCAGAAAATCCACTTGCCAGATCGAAGGCTGAAGAACTACTCATGCGCGCCATCCAGCTAGAGCTTGCTGGAGGATCGAGCTGCAGAGACAGGATTAGAACAAGGAAATCAAATATCACAAGAGTGAATGATCAAGAGCCATCTCAACAATTGAAGCAGGCAAAGCTGGCTATCACTAAACTCTATCAGGAAAACATGGAGTTGAGGCGACAACTAGCGACAAAGACCATAAAGGCGTCAACACCGCAGGGTTGCGAGGGAAATGTGGCATGGCTAAAAAGACAACCTAGAGAGGCAAAATATACCATTGTACAGTTGCGATAACCACAACGACCGACGAAAGAAAGGCATACAAAATATTCCAGAGAATACGAAGCAACCAGGAAAGAGGCTCGCATGGCTCTTGCCAACACACAAAAAAAATGAGCCTAGATGATGCTTGTCTCTGCATTTGCAAACACAAGACGTATCTTGGCAGTTTTGAAGGACACGTTTCCCCAAAGCACCCTACCTTTTGATAACGGCCGCGATAATCAAACAACCACTCGCCACACACATTTTCCAGAAAATGAACGTGCAACAGAAATCAAATCCGTTATAAGAGGATAGTAAATTCTTGATAGACACCTGCTCGCTCTAACACCTGATCAAAGGGATACATTGACACATCTTTTTCCATATCGAGACCTGATCGATGATCTAATCCTCGTGGCAGATTTGCGGATGGTCATGGGTAAACATACATGATTATTGTTTATTTTTGGGCAGCGCCATGCAAAGAGTCTCCAACGCATGCTACTCAGTTTTCCTAGTTTTAGGGTTAGCATTTAGAAAGTAGGGTAGCCCAAGTGACACCCTCATTTATATATTTCATCTTTTCGATGTAAGCCAGGTTGGTTGGAAAATTTGGTAGATGACAACTATTGTATGTAATTTGAGTTTTTGACCGTAATTTAATGCAAAGGTCCTGTAACTTGATGAAAAGATTCTAGTTGTAGCAGTTGGATGTATTGTGTTCCTCTCTTTACATATGTGCTTCCTATCATCTTTTATTCATATATTTTTCTGTCTATTTCATAACGAATTTTAGAACCCGTGGATTCGCTGCGCAACGCCCCTTGTTCGCGCCACTTAAACAAAATGTTTTCTTCTAAAAGTTAACTTCAAATTCACCCGCACCGGTGCTCCGAGTTACTTCCTTTGTTTTTCTCCTGCCTCACATTACGGTTTTACACTGAAGATTGTTGCTTGCCTAGCCTTATCCTCTCAAGGTCAGTCACTGAGTCATTTGTCCCCGTCTTTTCCTCAGATCGACTCCATAACCCAAGTCTTACTTTCTTGTGCCAATATAACCAGAACCCATTATATCAAAGGTGTTAAATCTATCCACCACTTTCAAATCCATATCCTGCACGGAAACCACGCCTTCCGAGAGAGCCCTCTCCAGATCCAAAAGGCTAGTTTTAGGTCTCAAAGTCAGTTGAAAAAGTTACCTTCATCGTCTGTTTATCAGCTGAACATAATTACAGATTGCTAACAATCACAACAAACTTCATAGACAAGAGCATTCCCCAAAAATACGGGACATCTATGACCACCATGTCCATTAGGAAAACTATTTTGGGATATCGGTCAAGGTGGAACTTCAAGTTTTCTATCACACCATGCATGGGAATAGCCCTGGATATGATCCTGCGGAAATTTTTGTAAGGCCTTGTGACTGCCAAACCCAATTGTCTCATTAATTTCATGGCCATGACATTTTCACCTTCCCTTGAGTCAAGCATACAATTGTTCAAACGCTTATTGCTCATTTGTAGGAAAATGTAGAAAGATGGGTGTTAATCATAGAGTGGTATGGAATGGTTAGCTTGCATCATTGTAGAAGGGTCTATAGGTTCACCTTGTACACTAAATAAATTCTCAACTTTGCTTCTCATCGAAGGAATCTTAATGATTTTTGTTAGAGGTGTAGGTATGTTTATCTTTTCCAAGACGCGATTTTTTTTCTTTTCTTAATGGACAGATTCTCCATCCAGGATTTCTAATTTGGAAAGTTCAGGACTCAGCCTGACCCTTCGTTCAATATTCTCTGGTTCTCTAAGTCAAACAAGACTTTGAGACCTTGATAGTATCACCTCTTAATCAAACACATGCCCTTTCGGCCTCAGGTGCAGGGCTTATGATACCCACGACCTTCTCCTTCGTGCTTTAGCGAAGTCTCGGTGTTGGCGTTAGCCCCTTTTATCTTGGAGACCATTTCATATGGCCACGGGTTACATCCAAACGCGAATTAAATGATTGTGGGTGTGACCAAGAGTGGTTTGGAACCAAACTGCTCTTCTCCCCACAATTCACCACAAGCCACCACGTGTCCTTTTGTCAATACCATGGTCTCGATTGTGGCCCGCCCTCAAATTTTTAAAGTTCGAACACCTTCTGTCCCCGTAATGCGACGTGACCATTGATCTCATGATCATGATGGTACTTGTGAACTGTCGGATCAAATCTGTCCCTTTCAAACCTGTAGATCATATCTGACCCTTTCAAATCAACTGACATGATTTGTTTCGCGATTCGGATTTCAGAGTTTTCAACTCTCAAATCTTTACTTTTCTCTGTATGAAAATCCTCTGAAATGGAAGATCTGCTGACACCTATCCCTTTAGATGTGCGACTACGATCGTCTCCACGAGATCATCCTTCGGGTGTTTCAATTCTCAAATTCTCGTTTATTCTAGAGTGATTTCTCTGAAATGGCAGATCGTCTACCATGCGTCCTCCCAATCCAACCGTTCTGCTTTTACTTCGAGACTTTGGCCCTTTCAACCAGATCAACGGTCCTTCGACTCCCTTCTCGATCAACGATCGAGATCTCCTTCGGGTCTCCGGAATTCTGAGATCTCAAATCTCATACTTCACTTCTCCTTGAAGTAAGAGGATTCCTGCTGCATGTCCACTTGAATCAGACGGTTAAGGCTTGCTTCAGGTCTTTACTCGAAATCTACAAATTTGTGCCACCTGTCCTCTTGATATGATGACTATGAATTACATCGGGACTCTACCCGGAATCCACCGATCTACATACCGTCTCTTCTGGTTCAGACGGTCCAGATTCATTTCGGGTCTTTGGGTTTGGGAATCTCAATTCTACACTGAAACCCTGGTGCGATTCACCCAGAGCTTGCGATCTACTAATGTGCCCTTCTAGAGATCGACGGTCATGGTTTACTTCAGAATTTCGGTGTTCGGGAGTTTCTACCTTTCCACACTCACCTTCTCCTGAAAGGCTTTCACCCAGAGTTCATGATCTATCGACGCGTATCTCCCACAAATCGACGGCTACAGATCACTTCGGGGCTTCATGCTTTGGGAATCTCAACGTGCTCACCAACACAAATTTCCAGAGTGTAATCCTCCTAGAGTGTCAGATATCCGGACATGCATCCCCTACTATCAACGGTCAGGATGAACTCTGACACTTTGGCCTTCGGGAGTTCTTGCTTCACACAATCCGTTTTCCTCCAGAGCACTAAACCTTCGAAGCAAAGGATCTGGTGCCACGTGTCTCCTGGCACCAACGGCTAGGATGGAATTCGGCACTTTGGGACTTCGGGAGGTTGACTCACTCCTCGATTGAAATCTCCCAGAGTTGGTTAGCGCTAGACTAATTACCTCATAGATATGACGATCAGGATGGCTCCCGAGCATCCTCAGATCTAAGGTCCATATTAACTTTGGGACTTCAAGGATTTTTACTTCCCTTACGACGAACTTTCTCAATTCGCTGAACTTGCGAAGTCCGAAGGACTCAACAGGTTGACTCCCACACTCCTTCCCATATTCAATGGTCATAATGGACCTTGGCTCTTCCCAAACAGTTCTCATTCATTCATCTTCAGAACAAAGTAACCTTCCCTTTCGATACTTCAAACTCGCTATTCTTCCTAAGCTTTGTTGGCTCTGAAAAGCTTAAGAGCTTTGTGCTCTTTCTCTTGAACGTAACGCTTGGAAGAATTCCTCCACGCACCCCTTACGCTCATTCCTTAATCTCTAGAACTTAAGTAGTTCTCGGTCTCTTCTTGCCTCGCAGATAGCCTGTGAATACATGCACTATCTCTCCTGAGCTTTAGCAGAATCCTTCCTCCAAGGGACTCAGAACGACTAGGAGGGTTGACATGCATACATGAAACTGTGCCCAAGGTCGATGAACTCACAGTTCATGGATCTAGCTTAAGCCACCACAGGGTGCAAGCATTTACGAGTATAAAACATATACAATCAAGAAGACGCAAAAAGGGATACAGTATAAATCATCAAGAAAACATATCCATCCCTGCAACATTCATAGGATATCCAACTTTAATTCACAGTACCACTTAAATACACAAGATATGAGATTACTTATCTATTATAGGTGGTAGCCAACTAATTGATTATGTGTATTCATCCTTCCACCCGACCATAGGCTCAGAGGCATTCATTCTTACCACTATGGCCACCCCTGTGCCAAGCCATGATATCACCAGGGAACTCTCACAGTTCTTAAGGATTCTTTATTTGTTTCAGTTTCTGCTCGGGTTCTGTTCTCTGCAAACTTTCAGATATTTTCTTCTTTGTTATGGCCTCAACGAGGTTTATTAGATGCTCACTTAGCATCAAGCTCACGACCTTCTCTTACTTCTCCGCTGGAGAGCTCTGCGCATTTTCCTTATCCATTTGTATATCTTTCTTCCAAGATGGTTCTCGACCCATCCTGTTCCTTCTGTCAGAAAGGAACTCTGGTCAGCTTGGCCTATCATACCCAGTGGTACTTCGGGCTGACATTCTGCAGTTTTGGCCATGCTTCCATTCATGGGAGTGGTTGATAATTCAACAACCAGACCTTTCTTCATTAAATGATTTCTCTCCTTGGGATCCGAAGGAAGTTTATTATCCTCATCAAGGGAATTTGGGGTTATTTGATATAATGAATCTCCCTTATAGTTTTCACATTCTTTCCTCTAGTGATATCATGGCCGGTACTTTCAAGGCTTCACCCCCACAGTCCGTTATTGGCAAATCAAACAATAATACATTTACATTGTCCACATGCCTTAGCATGGTAAATCCTATTTTATGATTAATTACAAGCTGGGGGAAACATGGGTGTTACAATTCCCTCCCCCTTAAAGGAACACTGTCCTCGGTGTTCTTTCTCAAAACACCTGTCAAGCCTTTCTCATTCACCTGTTTCAAAAATCTCGATCTTCTTCCTTGGTCAGGTCCTTTTTCAAATCTTTAATCTTTGTCACTTGGTTCAAATAATTCTTGGATAACAAGTACGTTAATAATAGTCTTATGCGAAAACATTACATAAAAAAAATTCTAGGAAAATTTCATAATCTTAGCGCAATAATTATTTGCACAGTTTGTGGATTTGTATCCACATGATTGTTTTGTTATCCAGGCTCATTGTTTTTCCTTGACATACCCATTGGGTGCATGATCCCAATTCAATATTTTACAAGAACTATCATGGTTTCATCTTCCTTACGGTCACTCACCCTCCAGGCCCAGGCTCAGGCATCCCCTTCTCTGCTATACAATCCCTCGGGTGATCCATCTTGCCTTGCCAAGGTTTTCTCGCACAAGAAGAAATACCCATTGTGTGCATGATCCCGATCAATAGTTTACAAGAACTATTAAGGTATCCTCTTCCTTACAGTCACTCACCCTCCAGGCCCAGGCTCAAGCATCCCCTTCTCTGCTATACAATTCCCCGGGTGATCCATCTTGCCTTGCCAAGGTTTTCTCGCACAGGAAGAATGCCAGAGACTCTGGTGAGTCTTACAGTCGAGGCATCCCTCATACTTTCTCTACCGAGGTGTCCCTCCAGCTTGTGTTACCTAAACAAAATATATTCTAGGCGATCATGGCTTACCATGGGGTTCTCATGGCTCACCAGTAGCCATTTTTCATGCTTTTACAACTTGACAGCCTTCCGGCTCGGCTAAATTTAGGGACGAAGGTTACTCTCCTTCTCTCGACTCAATCATAGATAGGGACGAAGGTTACTCTCCTTCTCCCGAGTCAATATTTATTTCATGCGATCAAATTATACTCTTTCTCACCCGTATCAAAGACATATAAAAATTCACAAGACATCATCATAAATTTTAAATTCAAAATTTTCTTGTAAATCTGTGACCCACAGATATCCAAATGCCACATTTTGTTTCCATATTTATTTCGCACAGGAAACAGATTCATAATTATGGGACTTTACTTCCCATAACGATTTGGATCAATAGACAATTGGTCTTCCTTATGGCTTTCAACACTGCCATATTCAAGACTTCTTTGCTTCCTACACTTTCAACTTCAATCAACCAAACAAATTGTTAGTTTCCATGCACATACATTTTATTGTACCTTTATAACGTCATCACAACAATTTCAGAATTGTGCATACTAACAATCAAATTCACTTTCTCAGAAAGGAAATACCATTCCTTGTAGTTTGGCTCAGTAGGAAATTGGTCTTCCTTATGGGATTACAAAACTGCCATATCCAAGACCCATTTCCTCCTGCAATTTCAACATTCCTCAGCCAAACAAATTGTTAGTTTTCATGCACATTACCTTTTCAAAATCAAGCATACTAGCAGCCCAAGTCATTTTCATCTATTCAATGATAGAAAGCAAAAGGATACATCATCCCTTACCTATGCATCATTTCATCCTACCAAATTTTTCAAAATGTAATTCAAATATCAATTGACCTTAATGAATGTGCCAACATTCGTGGCCACATTCATATCCAATGCACCTTTGCATTGATTTTAAGTTTCCCACACTTTATGACAAATACTTTTCCATGGTGTGTTGGAGCTTAGCCAAGATTTTCACCATATGGTTTATTCATTCTCATTCATTGTTACAGTAGGACTATGCTTCCGGCTACAGGATGATCACGATTCCCAAATCAATACACATGAAACTCAAAAGTTTCACATGAATGCCTTTAAGCATTCTTCCTCCATTAATAACCAGGGTGCCAACACTCATGGCCACCCAGATTAGTTTTCCTTCAACGCTTACATAATGTAAGCAAAACATTGGAAGGTCCTCCTTTCTTACTGAAAAATTCATTGTCTTCCATCTTATGCAACATGTGTTCCCTCAATGCATTCCATGCAGCGTGCCATCTATGAACACTTTTTTTTCCAATCGTTCCTTGATTGGTCCATGTATTCATGAAATATCAGTTCATGAATTCTTCTGAGGATTACAATCAGTCTTTACTACCAGAGGTTCACACCTCCATCATTCAGGTTATCCTTCCTGAATCATACCCTACTGTTAGAATATAGAAGATTGTGCTCGTTTTACCATTGACGATACCCTCGTCACCCAACCACAGGCCGAAGCCACCCTCCGAGCACCTTGACCTTGACAGAGAAGAGAATCCTGGTAGCAATCCAATAGCCAAGAGAGGCTA